>JAOWAN010070974.1:0-11345 GCA_028566635.1 Lobelia cardinalis
GAGTAGTACCGTGTACTGAATCATTTGTACACCATTTGATTTAAAACTAAAATCAAATGAGATGTTGGATGCATCTAGGGATGGCAATTTCTCATAATCCGATCCGAACCCGATGATGTCATATCCCGAAAAACCCAATTTTTTCAAAAATTTTAGACCCGATCGGGTTAGGGGCCGGTTCGGGTTTAGGTTCCACCCCGTCCCGCCCCGCCCCGACTAGTATTATGTCAATTTTTTAAAAAAATATGTATATAGTATATATTGAAAAGGGGATAGTTTTATACTTTGAGTGGTTAAATTGAGTTAGAATTATATCAAAAATTAAAAAGAATTAATTTTAAATTAAAATTATTAAAAAATTAAAATTTTATTAATATGGACGGGTCGGATCGGGTTCGGATCTTTGTAATTGCAGGGCGCGGCGGGGGCGGGTTTGGGGCGTAGTGTGAGAAAGTCGGGTCGGATTCGGTTTTGGAGATACCCGCCCGTTGTCATCCCTAGATGCATCTAAAGATGTCTTTCCCCCTTTCAAATATCCCTTCTCTCTGTCCCAACCAACCTATTTTTAGAATTTAACGATCATGAGTGTTTAAGATAAGGGTTATAGCATTGTGCTGGTGTCACAGAGTTGTAACGGTCCTGAATAGTCAGAAATACTTTCAATAGTTGCGACGGTTGAGAAGAGGTTTATCTCTTTGCATATAAATTTAGGTTTTTCAGAACCTTTTTCAACTCACATTCTGAATCTTTCTCACTCTACTCCCACTACTAAAAAACATTGAAATAAGAACTATCAAATAGCGACTCACTATACCTTGTTAGTCGCTAAAAGTAAATAGTGATTGATTTTAAACATAGCGAATGACCGAGTCACTACACCTTCTAATATTTGCGACTGACTTTTAAGAATAGCAACTGACTCAATCTGACCCTCATCGTCCTCCACCGATCGTGATTTGACCTTACCTCAGTGACGACATAAGATGAACGAGATGAGAGAGACCCAACGAATGTCGATAAAGCAGTTGAGTTAGGTTTTTGTATTTTTTTAAAAATACTCAAATTCTTTGTGACCATTACATTTTTATTATTAATTAAATATTTTATTTTATTTATAAAATTGTCATATTTATTTTAAAATCAATATTAATAATAAATATTAATAAAAATAGTATTAATAATTATTTTTATTAATTATTAAAAATATTTATTTATTAAATAGCCACTGAAATTAGCGACTGACTCGGTCGCTAAATTTAGTGGTTGATAGCGACTGACTGGTCAGACCAGTCGCTAATACCGACCAAATGGTAGCGACTGAGTCAGTGACTATATCCCCAGTCAGTCACTAAACAGGGAAATAGACAGTCGCTATACTCCCAATTTGTAGTAGTGAACTTTCTAAAATTCACAAAAGAAATTACGAAATTGTTATCCGTCATTTTTCTTCGGTGGAAATATAATCCTAGAAGTGAATTACCATTAATCTCTGCAACAAATAGTGGGCACAATAATCACTTTAAGAATAGTGATTACTCACGAAATTAACAATGTATATTTCTAGGGATAATTACTTTTTATGTTTCAATATTTGACCACTTTGGTATTTTAGGCCAACAGGTTCAAAAATTGGTGATTTTGACCCTGATGTTGCAAAATTGCAGCAAACCAGACCTTTTTGCAGCAAATCAGGCCCTAATGTTTGATCACTTTGGCAATTTGGGCCCCCAGGTTCCGTCACTTTTGGACGTTTTTCGTCCAAAAAGACCTAATTTGCTGCAATTTTACAACATCAGGGTCCAAAATACCAATGTTCGAACCTGGAAATCCAAAATGCCAAAGTAGTCAAACATTGGGGCTTAAAAAGCAATTAACCCATATTTCTATCTTCAAATCATTCTCAACACCCTATGTTTATAGCAGTTGCATCATCTGTTATTTAATTTTTGAAAACGACGTGTCATATTATACGTTTATAATTTAAAATGTATGTTTATGGTCATGATTTAAATAGTTAGGATGAGGCTTTATAAAGATTTTATTTGACAAAAAATGAGATATTATTTGGTACGAATCATGAACTCCACTCCTACAATACTAATCATGTGAATTTTCAAGTAATTTAGTGAAAACTCCACCAATTCACTAACGGAAAATCATAAATATATAGAAAATATCAATAGCAAAATCAACAGAATGCATTAAAATGTTGTACATTGATTATAATGTACAACACTCAATTAATGTATAACACTTTAATGCATTCTGTTAATTTTCCTGTTGATTTTGTATATAGCTAGCATTACTCTTCACCAACTGATCAACCCCCCTAACGAAATTTCTTACAATGCACCAATAATGGGAAGTATTAACAGGTTGAACCTACTTTTCATAAGGTTAAAATGTACGCTCTATCCAAAGGGGACGACTCTTGACCAGGAATACGGGGAGAGAGAAAGAGAAATAGAGAGAGAGAAAAACCCAAACCAAGAATAAATTATCAGCAAATTAATATTTATGTTGTGTTTGGTTGGAGGGGAAATAGAAGGGGTGAAAAATGAGTAGTGAAAATGGGAGGGGTGCTTTTATTTTCATTTGTTTGGTAGGAAGGTAAATGTGAGGGGGAGTAAATAGGAGGAAAATGAAAACACCTCTTCTTTATGAAATATTTACCCCCCAAAATTGGGAGAAAAATTGAAGAAAAAAGTGGAAGAAGGAATTAAAGGTTGTTTTACCATTTTTAAACATTTTCCTTTCTTTCTATATTTTATACCAAACAAGTGAAAATAAAACTCATTACTTTTCCCCTCTTCAACCAAACAACCGGAGGGAAAAATATTTTCCACCCCCTAGAGGTTGAAAGTTAAACCCTCTTATTTTTCACCCCTCCTATTTTCCACCCCTCCAACCAAACAGACCATTATATTTACGAAAATATATAAAATTATGTACTAGTAAATTAAATAATATTTTACAGTAAAATACGAATCTTATATCCTCCCATCATATAGGTATGCAAAAGAAGTCTCCCTTCATTCAGTACAAAAAGAAAGAGATGTTACAAAAAGGTGAACCATTTTGCCCCTGGAAATGAACTGACTCACCGGTACAATTGCCGTACCGGTATCTCTAAACGTCACAAACTGGACCTTATAATGGGCCATAGACTATTCGGAGTGTGTTCACCCGTTCAGTTTTTTAAACATTGTTTAAAAAATTAAAAAAAACACACAAGTTTTTTAAACACAAATTTTTTCTCTCTACCTATTATTTTTATATACCCCTATATCACCTTTATATCTTATCAAACATCACATCAAATCACAACTATCACCCTCTCTCTCTCTTTCTCTATCCATCATTATTATGTAATTTTTTTAAATTTAAAGAATAAAATTGTAAAACTCTTACAAAACAAAACCAACACAAAACAAAAATAAAAATAAAATATATTAAAAAACTACATATCCAAACGCACCCTCAATCTTTTCCCTCACACACACATAGAGAGAGAGTGAGAGAGAGAGAGAGAGAGAGAGAGAGAGAGTTAAAGCAGACTATATATACATGCATATATAATGGAGTAATTCAAAATGAAAATATGGATCTAGCTAGCTAGCTAGCTAGAAACAATATTCAAATATTTTAATTATGATACCTTAAACACATTCATATATACAAAATAGTACTTGCCCGTGTCGTTAAGACACTGAGCAGCCCTTGATTGATTTGGCCTATTAATTGGATAGATTGAAACCTATTGATTGGATAGACCGAACAGTGTAAACTAAACCCGTCCATATACTATAGATTCTTTGATAAAAGGATGAATCATTTACATCACATTCATATATACAAATATTCTCAAGTCATAAGTTGCTATATATGTTTTGCTTTTCTTAATTAATTATAGTGTGTATATATGGGGAACCAACGTATGAATAAATAAATATTCATATTTACTCACCACGAAGTTGTTGCCGGTGCGGCGGTGCTCCAGGTAGGGACGGAGCAAGGATTTTTTTGTCGTACGGGGTTCGGGGGCAAGGCTTTCGAAAAAAAAATTCGAATCGAACAAGTAAACAAATTGATCGGATCTAGGTCGTTTAGTTAAAAACTTGTTCATTGATCAATTTAAATGAACAATCATAATTATATATTAAGGTCAAAACCATTAAATAAAATTGATCGGATCTAGGTCGTTTAGTTAAAAACTTGTTCATTGATCAATTTAAATGAACAATCATAATTATATATTAAGGTCAAAACCATTAAATAAAACGAAACGAAATGAATTTATGTTTGAAAGAAAACGAAATGAAACGAAACGAAGTAATGTAATTTTATACTAAATGCATTCATGTTTGAAACGAAACGAAACGAAATGAAATAATGCAATTTTAAACGAAACGAAATGAATTCATGTTTGAAACAAAACTAAACGAGGGGTCAAAAACCTCCATTTTTTTTTCGATAATACTATTACTTTTGAACGATTTTTCACCACGGTGGGATCGAACGGGCGGCTGGTGCAGGTGGAAATGGGCGTGGATGTGCTCGACTTTTGCTGGTCGTTATACCGGCCGCAGGTACTGAGATCATGAACAAAATCAAATATCATGCTCAATATTACCGATACTAGTACAAAATTATAAATATGTCCACTCTCAGTACCAGCTGCTCGCTTAACTCTCTCTTAACTCTTCTCTCTGGTTTATAATTTCAATGTTTTTCTATCTAGGTCAAGTCCCTTCCACTTTGCTGGTTTTTAGGGGATCTTTAACGAATGGTCAAGGTTTGGTGGAGGCCTAGTAAGTAGGACTGAGCAAAAAAAATGTAAAATCGAATCAATCGAACCAAACCGACGAAATCAAACGAAAAAAAACCGAACCAATGTATTGGTTTTGTTTCGATTTCTAGAACAATAAAAACTGAGAATATTGGTTTGATTGCGGTTTAGCCGTGATATTACATTTTCAAATCGAACCGAACCGATATAAAATTACTACTATATATTTAATTTTTTTTACTTAGTTAATTACTTATATACACTTATATTATCAATGCATTTATATTTTATAATATTGAGTATTTTATTTATAATATTGAGTATTGTATTTATATAAATTTTCACTCTTTTCCTTTTACTTTAGATTTTTTCTCATTCAACTTTCATAATAGAGAATTGTGTTCACTTAAATTTTGTAAATTTAATCATAAAATTTGTCTTTTTTGTGATTAAAAATCTCTACTCTATGAATTTGTTCTATCACCTATCAAAATTTAAGAATTACATAAATTATTTTTGAAAATCGAAAGTTTATGAAAACCGAACCGAAAAATGTAAAACCGAAGAATCGATTTTTCATATTTTTGGGTTGATTTCGATTTTAAAAAATGATAAAACTGAATTATTGATTTGATTGCAATTTTGATCAAAAGTGATCAAAATTAAACCAAATCGAACCATGATCACCCCTAGTAGTAAGGAGTAGTGAAGGGATAGGGGGTGGGGAGCATGTTTCAGTTTTTTGGGAGAGAGTAAAAGAAAGGCTCCGCCCTTGTAGAAAGGTGATGACTTGGGCCAATTAGATTGTGCCAAATGTCCTAATTTGTCCTCAAATTTATTTGTATTATTTAATTTATATGTTTTTTTTTGTCTTATTTAACTGTTTGAACTTATAATAATCCAAATTATATCTCAATAATATTTACACATATTTTAATTTATAATTAATATTTCTATATTTTATTAATAGTTAGTTTGAAAATAAAATTATATTGATTTGATTCCTTTATATATGTTGTAATGTAATAATATCAATTTGAAAATTAAAAAAACAATAATATAAGTCTGGATAAAATGAGATATTTTAGAATTTTTTTTTATCTCAATGTGAATAATCAGATAACATTAATTTCTTTGATTGTCTATTATTTAAACCATTGTATTATTATTTATATTTTCAAAAAATTAGTATAAATATCACTAGTCTTCTGCTGAACCAACTCTCTTTAATTATATCAATTTATATTTAGGTTTATCTTTTCGGTCACATGTTCTTTTGATCCATACAAATATAAAATCAGTTTGACGGATCAAAAGTAGTTCGTAAAATTTGTAGATATATGGATCAAAATGTATGTATATAATTTCTCGTGTTTACGGACAAATTAAATCGATGAATAGCTGGATGAATATCTTACAAATTAAAGTTTGTTAAAGCTGGATTTTCCCTTAAAAAAAAGGAATATGGTTAAGAATTATATACAAACATCTAATTCAAGAAAGTTTTAATTAGCTAACCTTGTACCGGTGCTGGAAATGAGGAAATGATGATCAAAACCAAGCAAATTAGAAGGAGAAGAATACCAATACATGAAGCATAATAATTCTCTCTCTTTGCCATCTGCAATTTTCTTTTTTTAATTGTTTTTTGGCCCTCAGAATTTGATTCAAAAGTTTGGTTTTTATACTATCCTCTCAGCTCCCCCACACCGTTGTTGACCTGCTGTGTTTGATGTGAATATTGCTTCACTTTCGGTCATTTTATTGAGTGGTGTCTTTTGAAATTTTAAATTTGAGTCGGATAGAATCACAAGAACAAAGTAATAGAGAGATAGAGAGATAATGGTGGGACCTATAAAAAATCAAAAACTAAAAACGATGATAAAACGACTTGATGACCCAAGCCTAACTTCTTGCTACAAGACATTTGCAGTTTATTTTGACCTCGAAATATTAGATTAAGATAAGACAATCTCTCATTTCGTTTGCAAAAATGGATACAAAGTTTTTTATCCTCATTCTAAATTTTTTTATCCTACTGAATTTTTATTTATCTCCCTTATTTTTTTTTATTATAAAAGTCGAACGTTGTAATCTATTATCGCAGTTGGTATACCGATTGTATAGATAGTCCTTGTAAGGAGTGTCATTTTTCTAAAAGAATGATCAAATAGATTATAAATTATGAACATGATATGATTATAATATGAACATAATTAATCATATAACTTATATTTGTGTTATATTCATTTCATTTTATAATTCATAATCTTCATATTTATTTTTTTAAGAAAAATGACATTTCTTACAAAAAGGACTTATATACTGAATATAATTCCAATGTACGTCCCAAATTGCTTATTGGTTTCGCAGAACCAAGTCTTCCATATCAGCTATAAAGTGAATTAAGCCATCATTTTACGTCCATGTTTATCATTACTTAAAATCCCACTCTCAATTCCCGCGTTAGAGAAGGATAATAAAATGCGTATAATTAAACGATACAGTATTAAATTAGTTAATGTGTCGTTTAAGATACAGTAAAAAATTTATTATTGTATCATAAATAATTTTTAATTTGATTAGGTTTTTAATGATAAAGTTAACAATTAGAAACAATACATTGACAAACTTACTAATAAATTGCGAGTAAATCACAATACACAGTATCAAATCAGTTATTGTGTCTTAACCGACACAGTAGATAATTTAATACTGTATTGAAGAAACGTGACAAACTATGAACGAATTTTTTTTTTTCGGAACATATTGATTATGGATCTTGTTTTACGAGTACGTATATATTTTTACATTTTATTTTGGAGTTATAAATTATGAGATATTTGCGTTTAAAGTTTAAGGTGAAAAATAAATAATTGTATTCACACATAGCACAATGATAGTACTACCCTTGTTGTTCAATAAATTGCTTTCATACTTAGTTAAATCGCAGCTGTTTATTTTTTCTAATCGAATGATTAAGATTGGTTCCTATAGTTTCTATTTATTTAGGTTCTTATTGGAACGCGCCCCTATTAATATGACTAGATCTATTAAATAACTTAATATTATAAATGAGTTGATCACTTAACATGATATCACTACATTTTTAACAAGGTGCATTTTTCGCTAAAAATATTACCTTGAAAGTATATAACCCTATTAGTACAATATGTCACAATAGAATGATACAATTTTGCACGTTAATGCAATGATATATATATATATATATATATATATATTAATGTGGCTCTAACTTAATTTTAGCTGAATTGATCACTTAACAATGCATTAAATCATTCATAAAATTTTGGATCGTCTGTAATGAGCATTTGACTTTAAATCTTGTGCTTGTTTGGACTAGTTGGCATGATGCAGTTCTAACATACAAAAGTTGCATAATACACAATGGATTTTGGCCATCAAATGTATCTTCTGAGGGCAAAAATATTAATTTACTGTTTTTCAAGATTTTAATATTTTTTTCAATTTTTGTTTTGATTCGTTTGGTTTCTAGAATATTTTTAGGTGATATAGATACTGGGAAAGCTGTTTTTGGCTGTAGCTTTATTTTTTAGAATAAATTGAAATTCTAAAAATTAAAATTTTATCGAATATTCGTTCCATTTGCTCTTAGTTCGATCATTCTCTCATAATTTTGACATCATTGTCACGTTGTTTAAGATATTTGATTTTTGTCTTCGGTTCATTACAACTTTTCTCCTTTTTCTTTTTCTAACCATACGATTTTTCGTTATTTTACTAATACTAATTCGGTATTTGACTGATGTAGTAAGTAGTATTCATGGAAGCCACTTAATTAATGCTAAAATCACATCTATAACTATTTTATTTCAAATATAATGAATTATTAGCAGATTGTTAATCTACTAACTAAAACATTAATCCGGAGTTGCTCAGTTAATGCTTCTTTTGTTTTTGGTCATTTATGGGGTTAGCAAGACCAAATACTTTTTAATGTCAGAAAAATATACTCCTTGTTGTACAAATCCTACTTGGTAGTTAATTAAAATTGGTGAAGTTGGCTATGAATTTGCCACATGAGCAACTTAAGACTAATCCTTTCATATGGTGTATTTGATACTTCCTCCGTTCCATAATATTAGTCCTTTTAGACTTGGACACATATATTAAGAAATAATTTACATGGACAAAGTTACCCTCATTAAGTACTCTCTTTTTATTAATGAGAAAAGAGATAAAATGTAATTAATAGTTATTGGTAGTTGAAAAAGTAGGAGGGTAATTTTGGAAAGTAGGTGTAAAAGCTTCCTAGAAATTCTAAAAGGACAACTATTTTGAAACAAATTTTAACTTTTAAAAGGACTAATATTATGGAACGGAGGGAGTATTAATTATAATGTTTCTTCATCTCTCCACAATTAGGTATTTAAATATTAGATTTAATTATAGGTTATCTCTAGATGAATATGTATAGTCTAATATAAATACAAAATTATTATATGAGATTAATTATATATTAAATACTAGAATAATATTACTAATATATATAAAAGAGGGCCTCTAACTATAAATTAATCGATTAGACTAATGCTTTATACTAAAGTATTAAACTAATCTCTCTTTTGATACGATCGGAATACTAATAGTTTTTTTTAGATTGATCATATCAAACGCCTTTACACTAAATTGATAAATGAGCTAAAATCATCACTCCATTCGTCTCCAGCCTTTCATCCATGAGTATGATTTTTGGCGTATTCCCTGCTTGATGGAGTTTTCATGTCTGACAAATGGTGATCCTCTTCGGTCACTATAGAGCAAGATTTTATTTTAATGGGCAAGGTTAGTCAACTATCTGAGTCCCTAAATTACATTATTCTGTTTAATTATGTTTATATATGTTTATATATGTTTATGCTTAGCTGCCATTGGTTCATTTCTTTTTTAATTTACATATATTTTATGTTTTTAATATTTTTATAGCATTTTTTTATATAATGGACAAGGTTAGATTACCTCGATTCATTGGTCCTTTCCCTTTTTAATTGACATATGTTTATGTTTTGATGTTTTAATTTTCGAAGTCACTTTTACTTTTATTTTCTTTTATCAATCTTTCATTGATTCTTTTCTCTTTGCTCTTTGCTCTATGATTTTGTTTTCATTTAACCTTTCAACTTTTAGGTTTTTATTATTTTTTACTGATCTTGCTAATGACGATAATTGATATTTCTCTTCTTTATCTTCTGTTAGGATTTATTCTTTTTAGATTTGATTAATTGCCTCAAAATATTTTTAATATAAATTTTTATTTATCGCGTATTCAAGTCTATCAATATAAATAGACATTTAACAACTTAATACTAACAAACAAATTTTTTAATGGCTATGTAACATGAAGGTATCCGTTTAAAAAATATCTCAAGGGTAAAGCAGTAATTTTACAAGCTAAAGGTATCTATCGGAAGAGTTCAAGTATGAAGGGTTCCATTTAGAAATTTCCAACGATCAAATTTCAATCCTTCTTTCGTTGCCTCCAAGATTCAAATTCAAATTTATTTGAAGGACAAAGGCTACAAGGACACTTGTCATCGCCTGTGAAGTCAGTACGAGGATGATGGCAGACAAGATTGTGCTACAACGTTGGACAGATCAAAAGAGACAAATCATAGTACCGAGCGCGTAACAAACCGAGTCTGCTTCCGACACGTGTCCTGTGACAGATCCTCTGGAGTCCTCCGATGTTCAGAAATTGCCTATAAATAGAGAAGGACCTCCTAGCTTGCAAATGGGTTGAAACTCTGGAGCTTCCAACACTCTGCCAACAAGAGATCTGGATCCTAAGTTATCATACTTTTGCATTCGGATCACTTGGAGAGATTAGGAAATTTATAGATCCAACCCTTACTATTACCAGCCAAATATCACTTAGTATTTTTTTGTAATCATCAAACATTTAGGAAAGCCTCCCTCACTGAGATCCTAGGAGGCTGTTTGGTGAACTTGTAAACATACACGTGAGTGTATACACTTAGCTGTACATACTCACAAAACACCGATCAACTTGCTTGCTGTAATTATTTTGAGTGTTCCGATTGTTCTTTCTTTTCTCGTAAAGGCCAGCAGACCAAGTTTGCTGTTGGCTGACACTTGTAATAGAATAGGATAATAGTGGATATCTCTCACAAATTCAAGTCTGACCAGCTTGGTAGAGGATTAGCTAGTTAGTTGGTGAACCTCTATATATTATGTGTGCTTTACATTTCTGCAACTTTCTTTCTATTTAGATTACTTCATTATCTGTTTGGCAAATCTCGAATCCTAAGGATCAGATAACTCTTCTTTCCACAAAGGCATCCGACTGAGTGTGAGATACTGTAGACACCCATTTTTGGTACCCTCTTTATTTTGTTTTTAGGAAATTGCATTTCATGTTACATGTTTTTTATTGCATGTTACATATAATTAGGACACTTGGCTAGGCATCATGGCACATCACACATAAAATTGTTGCATTGGACATGTCTAGGTGCACCCAACATTTTGGTACCAAATGCCAACATTTTCCAAC
>JAOWAN010070985.1:0-11345 GCA_028566635.1 Lobelia cardinalis
TTTTTTTTGGGGGGGAGGGGGGGGAATAACTGGTTTAATTATGGGCCAGCTCGTGAAGACCCGAGTCGCACTTAAAAGTCGAGCCTTTTTTTGTTTTTAAGTTCGTAAGGGATCAGATGTCGACGTCGATGGCTACTGCTACACTCAGCCTGCACTTGCCGAGGCTTATGTGAGGAGACAGCCTCACAAGGAAAAGATGATGAGGAGATCGGAAAATAAAACGTCCCACCCATATTGCATCATGATCCACATTAATCCGTAAATAAGGAATTGAGAGCAACAGAAGTAGTAGTACTTCTAGTACTAATACTGCCGGTGGTGCAGCAGGGTAGCTGCTTCTCTACTATGTTTAAGAAGATCCTTCCGGCAGTACCCGCGGAGGATTAATGTGTAATCGATTCAATTTAATTCCTTCCATCTTTCCCTGCAATGATATGTCGGTGGAGCCGCGCGTGAAGGGACATTATTATAAATCGATTAGCTAGATGCGATTCTACCGTCACAAAAGAATTATAAAAGCGAAGTGCACAAAAGATTATGTAAAATTAACATTTTTATTGATTCAATTTTTCTTAACAATAGGGTCCATAATTTTTTTGATCAAATCATATTAAGCCAACAAGACTTTTGTACACTTTTTGTATACATTTTTTTTGGCTCTAGAATTACTCATTCTCATATTATGATGTATATAGTGCTACTAATTAAGAATGAATATTTCGTAAAATAAGTGTAGCAGAACTGCGAATGCTTAGATGAATGTGAGATAAAACTAAAAAATTTATAATTTATAATCAATAAATACGAAAAACGATTAAAATAAGTGAAAAAATTAAAATGAGACAGAGAATCTTCTAAGATGGTTTTGGACCGTAGAACCTAAGCCCCTTAAGGACAATAAATAATGAAGAGTAGCCACACTGGCATTCGAGACTCTAAAGGGAGGCAAATGCATAGGAAACATTAATATGATATAATAACAATAACGATGATAGTTAAATTATTTCAAGGAACAATTTTTTTGCAGCAAAACAAAAAAATTGTTAGAAATAGGAGGGTGTTCAAGTTTGTTTATCATGATTTTTGATTAGATGGTGCTGTTTATCGTCCCAAAATTTTTATGATTGCTTTTAATTTTGATAAAAATACTCTTATTATTTATTGCTTCCAAATTTTTTACTTTGCCACATATCATATAATCACTTTAATAACTTAATTTTAATAATGAGCTGCTAATTATTGTCCATAATCTCATAATTATATAATCAATTGTTTTAAGGACTGTTGTTTTAAATGAAAAGTTATGATTTTCAGCTTTAAAGTGAGTATATTATAATGAGGCGAAAATAAAAAATTTGGGGCGATAAATAACAATGATATTTTAGAAAAAATAAGGACGATATAAAAAATTTTAAGGGCGGTAAATAGCAATCCAATTTTTGATTTCTAATTTTATAGATCCTATCATTTTCAATCTATCTATTTCTCTTACTTTTTCACTTTAATAATTACAAACTATAGTATATCACATCATCAAAAATAACTTTCTACCCCAACTATAATGGTTAAAAGTGGAAAGACGGTTGATTTATCGAGTGCGTAGATACTCTTCTTCTAGTAAAGAATGTCACCTCTCTTAAAAAAAAATATGAAATACAAATAAAATGAAGATTTATAATAAAATCAAATATTATGATCGAGCAACTTATTTTATTTTATTTTTAATTTGTTGTGACGAGTGAAAATGCGACTTTTCCACTAAAAGTGCAACAAATTCTGCAATCGTATTGGATGACGCACTGCATGCTAAATGTACACATTCGTCTCTCTTTCCTCTTTAAGAAAAAGAAAAAGGTCAGCTATATACTCCATATAGCAGAGCAGCAGCCAGGCATGCCTCTAACTATAAATGATGAAAAAGACCAAGTCAAAAAAAAAAAAAAAAACTGTTTGACTATCATCAATCGTACGTCATGCATTGCGATTTTAGGCGTGCGATCCAAGTCCACATCCAAAGCTATATATACGTAGCCATCCTCCACACACAGCTTCATATTCCAGACTGAATCCCATTCTAAGTCGTTCCTGATCTGTTGATCGATCTGCACATTTTTGGGAGAAATAATTAATTGGAAGAGATGTCGACGACGGCTAGTGGTGCTCTTGCTGAAGCCTATGTGATGAGGAAGCTTCATAAGGAAAAGATGATGAGGTCCAAAAATGATCAGTCGTCGACGACGACGACGAGTACTAATAATAAGACTAGTACTGCTTCAGCCGGCAGTTCGTCCCCTGCTGGCTGCTTCTCTGCCATGTTTAAGAAGATCCATCCCACGGCAGCAGCAGAAGCAGCTCCTCCTACCGCACGTACATGATCAGCAAGAGTACATGCATGGAATTAATGACAAGAAATTGATAGATAGTTTATATATACATGAGAATTGCATTGGCGCGCACACAGCTTCTACAATAGATATAATTTCTTCCCAGCAGCTAGCTAGCTAGTCCTATCTAGCACCTGGCTGGCCTGCAACATACGTATTCCATTAGATATTCTCAAGGGGATTGGAATATGGATGATCAATCGATGTCTTATATCTATGGATATTAGTATAGATTTATATATATTAGATTGTGATCAGCTGCTGATCAAATTACTAGTACATGTGAGATAGATATGGTCCGCTAGCTAAAATTTTGTACATAACCTTTTTAATGGATCGATGCACTAATTAATGGAATTTCTTCTACGAGTTGGCTTCTGAACAGAACTTTTTACGGCGTTATAAATGGTTGTTAATTAGTGATTGGGTTTCCAATATATAACATGAAATTTCTTCGTTTTTCTTCTTTTGATCGATGGCAACAACATTTTGTAAACGAAAATTTAAAAAGGTTACATCAAGGGGAGGCTCAAGAAGCCAGAAATTTTATCGTGATCATATATAGTACACAATACGAACCGAGAAAGGTATACAAGCATCTTAGTTCATTTTGCAACTCAACTCACTACAGGCTTCAAGCCTATGATTTAATTATAAAAGTTCAACAGTTAAAACTTCATTAATCTGACATATATATCTGCAATTAGATCACTGATACAAACTGATACAAGGACACTGCTAACAATGGGACTACTAGGTGGGTAGATGTACGTCCTGCAGAAATGCAGCCTGCATGCGCGGAGACGACTACAAACCATCATTTTCTTTCAAACCAGAGAAACTGAAATCAAGGACACGCCTACATATGCCAACTGTTATCGCTCCTTGGATGTGCGCACATAGTAGTAGATCAGGCTGAATTATTGACCAGGAATTCGATCATTAATAGAACGAAAATATGAATATATGTAATACGGATGACTGAAGTACAGGTGACTACTGCTCTGCACGTATCCACATCTGAAATAAAGATGGATACTGCTATTCCTTTTAATTAATGAGTCTATTGGCTACAGTTTCATGATCAACTGATGGCAATTTAATTTTCAAAAATAATAATAATAATCACAAAGGACCAAAATGCTCTTATACTGCATTCCAAATCATCTGTTTCCCTGATTTCTGTCAATTGTATATTTTCTTCTTTCTGAAGGGTATTGAGACACCATCCTTCAATATTGGGTAGAAACAAGCCTCATACTCATTAATAAAGATCATGCATGGACTACCTAGATTTTTCATTGCCAATTGATTTTGAGATGGAACCCCCGACTTTAGCAAAGGAAAGGTCACCATATTGCCGAGGAAAGAGTTGAGTCTTTGGCTTCCTTGACTAACAAAAACATTCTTTCTTTCTCCCCAAGAAACATGTCTTTATCACAAATGCCTTGCAGCCCACATTAATCCTACTCAATCAAATTTGACTTCTGTGATCGCTTGCACGCCAAGCTTTCCTACCATCCCTGCCCATAGAAATGAAAATGCCTATATATATGTGACATGGTCCCTAGCTTACCCCATCATAACATTAATCTAAGAAGGAAGATTAGGGGAGGAGAGGATAAATGGTGTCCCTGAAGCTACAGAAGAGGCTAGCCTCGAGCATTCTCAAGAGTGGAAAGGGCAAGGTCTGGATCGATCCTAATGAAGTCAACGAGATCTCCATGGCCAACTCTCGACAGAGTGTTAATAAGCTAATCAAGGATGGTTTCATTATCAAGAAGGCAGCCAAGATTCATTCACGATCTCGTGCAAGACGGATGGAGGAGGCAAAGAGGAAGGGAAGACACTGTGGATATGGTAAGCGAAAGGGTACCAGCGAAGCCAGGTTGCCAACAAAGATTTTGTGGATGAGGAGGACGAGGGTGCTTAGGCATTTGCTTTGCAAGTACCGGGAGTCAAACAAGATTGACAAGCACATTTATCATGACATGTACATGAAGGTGAAGGGTAATGTCTTTAAGAACAAGCGTGTACTGATGGAGAGCATTCACAAATTTAAGGGCGAAAAGGATAGGGAGAAGACATTGTCAGACCAGTTTGAGGCTAGGCATAGTAAGAATAAGGCAAGCAGAGAAAGGAAGCATGCCCGAGGAGGGGAACATTTAGCTCAGGATCAAGGCGAGAAGGATCAACAGCAGCAGCTGCACCTGCTCCCAACGATCACAGTGATCTAATTAAGAAATTGAAGAAGTGAGTTCTTGAATGGCAAGGAAAAAGGACATTTTGTGGTTTGTTAGCGTTCCACAGCTTAATATTTTGACAAGTATCTTAGCTTTTGATCTTAATATGGAACCTTGTTACACCTCGAATCAGGAAGGCTTCAATCTTGATACTAAGGAAGTTCTGTTCAAATGAATAAATAAAGTACTCAATGATGATCTGTTCTTGGTATATTTTCCTGTCCATAACCAATAACCATGTGCTACTACCTGATTACACATTATATGTACATATGGACCAACTGATTACACTCAAAATACAGTATTGTGTTCCCAGACTGCATGCCTTTTGATCATCGAGTGCTGCCAATTGCAGTTAGTTCCCCTGTTTCTGAAATTACGAATATTACGAGGTGCAATTTTTCTGTGTTTTTGTGAAAATTGGTACCTTCATATGAATTACAGCAAAAAGTGCAAAAAAAAAATTGACAGTTTTTTCATCAGCTTAGTCACGAAAAGAGGCCAGAGGATGGTTAACGCTGGTGTGATCTACCATTATAGAAAAAAAGAAGATGAAGTTAGAATCCAGAGAGGATGGAATGGAACAAGGTCCATTATATGTTGGTGTAACTTCAATTTTCAATAGGCATTTCCTATAGGAACTATTTAGTTATAATGACTATTTAACCCCTAGGGCTTAATGTAATCTATATATATATATATATATATATATATTCTTGGTATGATTAATAAGAAGTGTGTTGAAACACAACGTTGTCATGGTATCAGAGCAATTCGCCTCCCACTATCTCTGATCCATCTGGCTTCGCAAAGACTTTAGTTTTGTACACATGAATTCAAATGAAACTGTTAGGTTTGATTAGGCATTGTAAAAATGCTACACATTAACTCACTCTAACCCGCAGCTCAACACATTATAATTCATTTAATTACAGATTTGTATACTAGAATGTGTGAAAAAAGAAAATTGTGCGAATGAGTATTCAGTATGTTAGTTCGAGATTAACTTAACTCATTTATTACACAATTGAATTGATCGATTAATTAAATGAGTTATAATAGGTTGAACCCACTATGACCGAGTTTGGATTTCCTATGACATTTGGTGTGTCATTCTCTATGCCACCACTCACATATTGGTGGATCCCATTGTTAGTGGGTCCCACTAGTATGTGAGTATGGCATAGAGAATGGCACACCAAATGCCATAGAGGATTTGACCTCACTATGACCTGTTATTTATTATAACTCAATTCATTTCAACTTATTTGACCCATATTGACAGGCTTAGGTCTGATTTAAATTTTGTAAATTATATAACATTTGTTAAGTTTACTAATTTAATGGATTTAGTAGTTTTTAAATTTTGTCCCGGACATGTATAAAATGTTAGAACCGGTCAAGCGGGTGCACTAATAGAATTTCGTGGGTGGGTCAAAGCTAACTTGGCCACCAAGCTCCACTGTACACCATGTTGTTAACTTTTTGGTCTTCTAGCTATATACATGTTACGCCAATTTAATTATCTGTCCTCATTGTGGTCTCTGATCATTTCTTGGCAGCCACCATTATTGGTTAGTTCTGATCAATAGTGATAGCTCATTATGCTTGCTCCTTAAGCATGTTAATTATATACACATTCTTCTCTCATTCCTCTTTAAGAAAAAGAAAAAGGTCAGCGCTGACTTTATCATATCTCCAACTAAGTGGCTGGAATTAGCTCAAGTTAGCAGAGCAGCACCCAAGCATGCCCATAACTATTATGATGAAAAAGACAAGTTCAAAAAAAAAAATATCTGTTTGGTCACCATCAATCGTACGTCATGCCTTGCGATTTTAGCGTGCGGTCCAAGCCCAAGCCCACATCCAAAAGCTATATATACCCGGCCCTAGTCATAAATAACATATTAAGTTACTGCAGAACAACTTTGATCCATTCCTGCAGATTGAATCCATTATTAATTCTTCATTCCTTGATCATCTGTTGAAATTTGAAGATATGTCGATGGCTAGTGGTGCTCTTGCGGAAGCTTATGTGATGAGGAAGCTTCATATGGAAAAGATGATGAGGTCCAAAAATAAGTTGACATGTGATCGTGAATTGCCAACGACGACTAGCACTAAGACTACTGCTTCTGGCAGTTCATCCCCTGGCTGCTTCTCTACCATGTTTAAGAAGATCCATCCCACGGCAGCAGCAGCAGCAGCAGCAGCTCCCCCTACGGCACGTACTTGAGCAAGACAATATGGAATGACAAGAATTGACAGATAGTATGTATATATATATATATATATATATACATGATCAGAAATATTCGCACGCCTTCTACAATATAATTCCTCCCAGCTAGCTAGCCGGCGTGCAACATATCCCATTAGATTCCGAAGGGGATTAATTGGAATATGCATGGATCGATAGATGTCTTATATGGATATTACTACTAGATATAGAGATTGTGATGAGCTGATCAAATTAATTACTACATGTGAGATATGGTCTGCTAAACCTTTTTTATGGTTAATGGAATTTCCTACAAGTTGGCTTCTGAGAACTTTTTAATTTACGGCGTCATAATGAATTGGTTGTTAATTAGTGATTGGGTTTCCGATAACATGAAATTAAGGTACCCTTTTTCTTGGTTTTTTTCTTTTCTTTTGATTGTTGGCAACAAAACTTTGTAAATGAAAATTTAATTTAAAAAGGTTACATCAAGGGGAGGCTGAAGAATTAATTAAGCCAGAATGCTAGTCGTGATCATATTTATATATATATAGTACACAATACAAACTGGGAATTAAAGTAGATACAAGCATGCATCTTGATTAATTTTGCGACTCAACTCACTACCTACAGGCTTCAATATTCCTATGATTTAACTATAAAAGTTCAACTGTTCAACGGAACTTCATTAATCTGTCGACATATTAGATCTATACAAGCTGCTGATACAAGGACATGGCTAACAATATTTGGCAGATGTCCTGCAGAAATGCAGCCTGCACGGAGACGACTGCAAACCATCATTCTCTAAGGACACGTATACGATACAACCTATATATATATATATATATATATATATGAATTGTTTTTACTCCTTGGATGTACATATATAGTAGTTGATCAGGCTGATTAATTAATTTACCAGGAATTCAACCACTGAGTATCTGAATTACGGGTGACTAGCTACTGCTCTACACATATCCTCATTTGAAGTAAAAAAAAATTAAGGATACTGGTTCCTTTTAATTAATGTGTCTAGTGGCTACAATTCCACGATCAACTGATTGAAATTTAAAATAATAATAATAATAATAATAATAATAATAATAATAATAATCAAAGAGTGCCAAAAATGCTCTTATATATACTACAGTCCAAAATCATCAGCTTCCCTGACTTCTGTTTAGTGTTAATTGTACATTTTCTTCTTTATATATGAGATGACACACATTGTTGGGAACAAACAAGCCTCATAATCAATTAATAAAAGACCATGGGCTAGTCTTCTCATTGTCAACTGGTTTTGAGATGAAACTGAGAAAGGGGTCACCACCGTGGAGTTGATCAACCGGTGGCTTCCAGTGACTAACAAAAGCATCGTTTCTTTCTCCCCAAGAAATATGTCTTTATTACAAATGCCTGGCAGCCCACATTAATCCAACTAAATAATATTTTGACTTCTGTGATCACTTGCACGCCAATCTTTCCTACCATCCCAAAAAGCAATGCCAATAATCTCTGATCTGGTCATGCATGGCATTGTGGCCGGCCTATGCCCAAAGAAATGCAAATGCCTATATATATGTGACATGGTCCCTATCTTACCCCATCATAACATTAATCTGAGAAGGAAGAAAGAGGAGAGATGGTGTCGCTGAAGCTCCAGAAGAGGCTAGCCTCTAGCATTCTCAAGAGTGGAAAGGGCAAGGTCTGGATCGATCCTAATGAAATCAACGAGATCTCCATGGCCAACTCCCGACAGAGTATTAATAAGCTAATCAAGGACGGTTTCATTATCAAGAAGGCAGCCAAGATTCATTCACAATCTCGTGCAAGACGGATGAAGGAGGCAAAGAGGAAGGGAAGACACTGTGGATATGGTAAGCGAAAGGGTACCAGCGAAGCCAGGTTGCCAACAAAGATTTTGTGGATGAGGAGGACGAGGGTGCTTAGGCATTTGCTTTGCAAGTACCGGGAGTCAAACAAGATTGACAAGCACATTTATCATGACATGTACATGAAGG
The DNA here is from genome assembly GCA_028566635.1 of Lobelia cardinalis. Taxonomy (NCBI): domain Eukaryota; kingdom Viridiplantae; phylum Streptophyta; class Magnoliopsida; order Asterales; family Campanulaceae; genus Lobelia; species Lobelia cardinalis. The sequence continues at coordinate 8,873 of JAOWAN010070985.1, forward strand.
TGAAGGGTAATGTCTTTAAGAACAAGCGTGTACTGATGGAGAGCATTCACAAATTTAAGGGCGAAAAGGATAGGGAGAAGACATTGTCAGACCAGTTTGAGGCTAGGCATAGTAAGAATAAGGCAAGCAGAGAAAGGAAGCATGCCCGAGGAGGGGAACATTTAGCTCAGGATCAAGGCGAGAAGGAGCAGCACCAGCTGCACCTGCTCCCAACGATCGCAGTACTGATCTAAGATATTGAAGAAGTGATATCAGTTCTTGAATTTTGATGCCTTTTGTTAGTGCTCCACAGCTTAATATTTTGACATGTATATCTTAGCTTGTTACCTAGAATCAGGAAGGCTTCAATCTCGATACTAAGGAAGTTCTGTTCAAATGAATAAATAAAGTACTCAATGATAATCTGTTCTTGGTATACGTTCCTGTCCATAACCAATAAACCATGTATATATGATATATATGGACCAACTGATTGCACTCAAAATAAAGGATTGTGTTCCCAGACTGCATGCCTTTTGAGTTTTGATCATCGAGTGTGCTGTCAGTTGCAGTTAGCTCCCCGTCTTCTGAAATGAATATTGTCAGTATGTCACCATGTTGTTTGCACTCAAAAATTTAGAGATCGGAGACTCTCGGCAGACCTGGCGTGACAATTGTAGTTGTATCTATATAGACTCATAACTCTCTTTCCATTCATTAATTGTGCAAGGCCTTTTGCTTTAAGCCTTTTGTGCTGCAGTTTTGGGAGATACCACAGTTCTGCATTAATAGGTTGGATACTTGGGTGTAGTTTATGTTGGAAAATTATGTTACACCCATTTTGAGAAATAAGTGTCAAACTAATTTTGAGTCATTTTAGAAGTGGGTCCCACTACTTCGTTAAGTGAGTTCGAATAATACGTGTACTCCACTGTGGGGGCTACTACGTGGAAGGTCAAACGACTAAAATATTTTTAAGAGTGAATGTTAAAATTAACCTTAAAAATTGTTCGTTAAAGTGAATTTTGTCAAAAATCCCACGTTGAGAGAAAATCAAAGCCTAAAGTAGTTTATATTCATATGTCATCAAAAAGGATGAAGGGCGCAATTTGAGCGGTATCTTTGATTTTTTTTTTTTTTGTTTTTTTTTTGTTTTTTTGTTACATAGAATACTTAAGAATGTTTCGTATGAATAATTGAAATTAATTTTATGGTATTTGCATCATTGTACAAGAAATTTAAAGAATTAAACACTACTTTGAAAAAAAAGAGTAAGTTTAACGAAATAATTTCATGAAGAATGAGTGAAATTAAAGCAAAATAAAAATGACATAGATGAAAATTCAAATCAAATTATAAGTAATTCATATCAATTAATAAAAAAATAAAAAAAAAATTAAAGAAAATTAAAGAAAATGGCAAAATTGCTGGCCCAGCTGTGTATTAGGCATAGCTGTGCCTTTCATCCCATCAAAAAATAACAGGATAAACTTGTGTTGGATGTAAAAACAAGCCCCTAAGGGTATCCAAGTTTTGTAAATGGAAAGACCTATATTCCGCGCCGTTCATTTGTGCGTGGGTGTGAGAGTTTCGTTTTAGACATTCCTGTTTCGATTTTATTTATCTCTAATAATTTTGCTTACAGTTTACTAGTAGTTTTGTACACATGAATTCAAATGAAACCGTGTTAGGTTTGATTTAAATTTGGTATATATATTATAGAACATTTGTTATGTTTACTAATTTAATGTCATCATGGATTTAGTAGTTTTTTAATTTTGTCCCGGACATATATAAAATGTTAGAACCGATCGAGCTGGTGCACTATAATTAGCACTTCGTGTGTGTCAAAGACTCAAAGCTAACTTGGCCACCAAGCTCCACTGCACACCTTATGTTAACTTTTTGGTCTTCTAGCTATATGTTATATGCCATTTTTTTAATTATTTGTCGTCATTGTGGTCTCTGATCATTTCTTGGCAGCCACCATTATTGTGGTCAATATGCTTGCTCCTCAAGCATGTATATGCCTCCAATGATCTTTGTATAGGAAAACTACACTCATACTATAAATCAAGACCCTCTCGGGGCCTCCCTCCCCATATGATCAAACGTTCCATTTTTAGATTGAATATTCCATGGCATTAGTTGGGCATACACTTGCTGAAGTCTACGTAATGGGAAAGCTTCATAAGGAGAAAATGGTAGTACTGGATGCCAAGGTACCAAGTTCCAGACTCGAGAAAGAAGTTGATATCATCGGTGATCATGAAGAGAAATTCTACGGTGGGTGTTTTTGGTGGATCATCACGAAAAAGATTCATTTCCGTGAGGCATCATCGATTAAAAAAAAAAGGACCCGATCATGAGCTAGGTTAAGAATTAGCTCTAGCTAGTTTGATCAAGCAATTAGATACTGAAAGAATTTATAGTCGTAGGACTGCCCAGTGAACAAGACACTTGTGCGTGAAGATGCTAGCACAACTGTCTTGAC
>JAOWAN010070995.1:0-11343 GCA_028566635.1 Lobelia cardinalis
TTATAAAAAATGAACATTCACTTAATGGGAGCTCCTTAGTAGGAGCTCCTAGGAGCTCAGTATAAATTGCCGGTGTTCTACCAACATTTTTGATGAATTTACCATTATTTTATTTTGGCTTTTTTTGCTTATTTCTATGTCAATCTCTACATTTTTTTCTCCTTGTTTCAGATGGTAACCATCCGGGCCTCCCACAGCTGAATTACTCCATGCTAAAATCTTCAGATAATTAAAGTCGGTAAAAAGGGCTATGAATTTGTTACGTAAAAGATTTAAGATTAATTTTACTTTGTGGTGCATTTAACATTTAATCACATTATTCATTCATATTTCGTCATTAAATATCTAAATATTATGTTAAACTCTTAGTTGTCTCTAAATTAATTATTAAAAGAATATAAATATAAATGTACTAGATGAAAATGTATAATCTGATACTAAACATCTATTAATAACTATATAAGATTACTTATGTTTATGTAGTATAAATACTAAAAGAATACTATAATATATAAGGTTAAAGAGGGGGGAACCTTCCGGTGGTTTTCGTGTTTTAGGAGATGAGCTCCATATGCTTTTTTTGATTGGGCTTCACCTCCCCGACGTTAATTGTGTTAGTTTTCATCTATTTTTTAGGACCAAATTAAAATTAAAATTATCATGTACACATTTAACAGACTATTATACCCCTCTAAATCAAAAAGACATTTTTATCCGTACCTTCTTCCCATCTCTCTCTCTTTTCTCAACCCTTTTTCCAATAAAAATCTTATGATCTTCTTCTTCTCCATTACTCGAACAACCCAAAAATTCGATAGAATCAAATGAAACAGCAGGAAAAAGTAACACATGAACTCTAAATTCCTCTTCTTCTTCCTTAAATCTGCTACTACATCCCTTCTCCACACCATCACCATCAAATACATCTATAAACACAGCTTTCAATCTTACACCCAAAAAACTCACTTCATCTTTCCCGACCTGCATCCCAAATTAGTTTTCCTATTTTTCATTGTTTCTACCACTTAATCACACCCTAAAACACAAAGAATTCAAATTCTCTTTGGTATCAAATCCAGAACAATATCCTGCTACTCCAAGCAACAACCGTTAAGTAAAAACTAACCAAAGCAGCATGAACAAACTGATTTGACCCGAGCTTGCTCAACCATTTTCCATCATTTTCACTTCCTCCACTCTTGTTACCGAGCAAAGATTCCATCAATTTGTCCAAGAAACTGCGAAGGGGGCAGATCTAACAAAAAATCTGGCTGCCCCTTTTGATAACCCAAAGAGAGAGTAGGAGAGAGAGACAGAGACAGACACCGAAAGTACCTTCGGCCCGGCGACGAACTCAGGCCACTCCATCTTCATCAACACCCAGAGGAGAACTGTAGATTGGGTTTGTTTGGAATCGAATTTCAGTTATGATTCGAACTGTAGATTGGGTTTGTGTTGGGTGATTGGGGATCGAAGGGAAACTTACAAAATCTGATGCTTGTAATAACAAAATCCAAATCCAACGTGGGAACACTATAGATGTGTAAAATCTAATTAATACCAATAGGATATATAGTTCGATGTCTAGTTTACCCTTGTACTATATATATACTCCTTCATCAGTAATTGAATATGATTGATCATTAAAACCCTATTGTTCAAATGGTATCAGCGCTAAGGTCCTGCCGCACCTTTCTTTTTCTTCCCTCTAAACCCTAATGGCGTTGGACTCCTCTTCTTCTGCCTCCTCTGCGTCGTCCGGCGTTCCTCTTCCTTATCTCACTAATCCAGCGAATCCGTCCAAATCACTGGTGGTTTTCTCTGCTACCTCTGCCGGTGTAAAATTGCAAGGATCAAACTTCCTTGCACGGAAGTTTCACGTCCAATCTTCCCTGCGTGGCCACGGTCTTCTCAGCTATGTCGACGGGTCACTGCCTCCTCCGCCTGAAATTGTCGTCACACCAACCGGTTTAAAAGCTAACCCTGCCTTCCTCGCCCGAGAGCAGCAAGATGAACTCGTCTTGAGTTATCTTGCTAGTGATCTCTGCTGCTATCGTCTCCCATGTCCAACATGCCACCTCATCTTCTAAAGTTTGGTCCACCCTTCACAGCGCATATGCCAAGCCATCTCGGAGCCACATCAACCAAATCAAAGACAATCTTCGCAGGCCACTCCAAGGTTGCCGTTCTATTTCCGAGTTCATGTATTTTGTGAAGAATAAAGCGGATGAACTTGCTATGTTAGGCAAACCTTTGGATGATTGTGATATTATTGATAAAATATTGGAGGGGTTGAATGAGATTTATAGTCCCGTGGTTGAAGCTGTAAAAGCTAGAGAAACAAACATCTCCTTTGATGAATTATTGGACAAGTTGGTGCAAAAAGAACTCTCTTTTGCCAATTAATTCTGCCTCAGGTTCACTTCTGTCTACACCTGTGTCTGCAAATCCGGCAAGTGGTCCTCAGCATCGTGGCAAAGGCAAAGGGAATTTGTCCCAACAGCAGACCTCCATTCTTGGTGCTCCGCCTCCTTGGTCGCCTATGTCTACAGGGTCTCCGCAGCCAACTTGGTCGCATTCCGCCACGTCTGCTTTGAACTAGCAATCTTTTCGCCGCCCCTACTTAGGCTATAGTCAAGCCTGCGGGCTTCAAGGACACAAGTTGCGTGGCTGTCCGCAGTTTGGCTGGATGCTGCAGTAGCCGCCTGCCTTCGCCTCTGCCAACGATCAGTCCACTTCAGCATTCAGGCCCCTTGCAGCAGGATTCAGGCCTGCCACGCCACGCCATTCAGGTCTTCGCCCGCAACAGCAGCAACAACAATGGCAACCGAGAGCACAGCTAACCACTTCGCCGGCTGTTCTGGGTTCTTCGACTCCGACTTGGCTGCTTGATAGTGGGGCAACGCATCATATCATCGCAGATCTTGAGAACCTATCACTTCTTCAACCGTATCTGAGCAATGAGGATGTTATGAGTGGCGATGGTAGTGGTCTTTCTGTTACTCATACCGGTTTTATGTCTCTCCCTTTGAATTTTCATCCTCTTGCGTTATCTAATGTTTTGTGTTCCATCGATCAAAAAGAATCGTATTTCCGTTTCTCAGCTTTGTACTTCTAATGATATAACTATTGAGTTCTCATCCAGTGGTTTTATTTTGAAGGATTTGCGTATGGGGGCGCCTCTTCACATAGGTCCTCTTAAAGATGGGGTTTATGAGTGGCCAGTTTCCTTGTCTCCTTCCTCCACACTGGCTCTTGTGTCTGAAATCCGTCCATCCTCTTTGGCATGGCATCATCGTCTAGGTCATCCAGCTCCCTTATGTCAACATATTATTACGATGAGACATTCAGCCCCGTTATCAAACCCTCCACCATTCGTTTGGTTCTCACTCTTGCTGTCAGTCGTGGTTGGACGATCAAACAACTTGATGTTAATAATGCTTTTCTTCAGGGTAGTTTTTCTGAGGATGTATACTTGGTTCAGCCTCCTGGTTTTGTTGATCCGGATAGACCTTACTATGTATGCAAACTTCGGAAGGCTCTGTATGGTCTGAAGCAAGCACCGCGGGCATGGTATTCTGAGTTACGGACATTTCTTCTCTCTCAGGGGTTTTGTTCCTCTAGAGCTGACCCGTCACTGTTCATTTTTCAGCATGCGGGCAACACCATCTATTTGCTTATATATGTTGATGACATTCTTATTACTGGTTCTGACAGTGGTCTTGTGCAGAGGTTTATTAGCACTCTCTCTGACAGGTTTCGCTGAAAGACCTTGGGGATTTATCATACTTTTTGTGAGTAGAAGTGCTCCCTCATTCTGGTGGCTTGTTATTATCGTAGCAGCATTATATTCATGACTTGCTTCGTCGTACCAAAATGGAGTCGGCTAAGCCTGTCTTGACTCCCTTAGATCCAGCTATTTCCCTCACCTTGTTAGCCGGGTCGGCCTTATCTGATGCCTCAGATTATCGTATGGTTGTTGGCAGCCTGCAGTACTTGTCACTCACGCATTTGGATATTGCATATGCTGTCAACAAGCTCTCTCAGTTCATGCACCGCCCTACTACAGTGCATTGGGCTGCGGCCAAGCGACTTCTTCACTACTTTCATGGTACCTCTCATTTGGGGTTATTGGTTCGTCGTGGTCCTTGTTCTCTTCATGCTTTCTCCGATGCAGATTAGGCTGGGGACAAGGATGATTACACCTCCACTTCAGGGTACACTGACTATCTTGGTGCAACTCCTATTTCATGGTCGTCCAAGAAGCAGCGTACTGCTGCTTGTTCTTCTACAGAGGCTGAGTACAGGGTGGTTGCGGCCACTTCTGCTGAGCTCCGTTGGCTTTGATCCTTGTTGGTCGAGCTTGGAGTTTCTCTGCCTGGTGCTCCGGTGCTCTATTGTGACAATATCGGGGCAACCTATCTCTGCTCCAATCCTGTCTTTCACTCTCGGATGAAACACATTGCCTTGGATTTTCTCTTTGTTCGTGAGCAGGTTCAGCACGGTTCTCTCTATGTCTCTCATGTCTCCACTCATGATCAGCTAGCTGACTGCCTCACCAAAGCCCTCTCACGGTCCACCTTTACAGCTCTTCGGTCCAAGATTGGTGTGTCCTCCCGACCCTTCATCTTGCGGGGGCGTGTAGAATCTAATTAATACCAATAGGATATATAGTTCAATATCTAGTTTACCCTTGTACTCTAAGATATATATATGTACTCCTTCATCAGTAATTGAATATGATTGATCATTAAAACCCTATTGTTCACAAGATGTGCAGGCTCAAATCCAAACCCACCAAGAAATCAAACCCACCATCCGGATTGGGTCGGTTCATTGTGGTGGTTTGAAGTCGTTCTCATGCTGGTGAGTACGGAAATTGAAGATGATGGGGGAACAGGGTGGTTGGGCAGCTCAAGAAGGTGACTATGTTGGTGGGTGTTTGAATTGGGTCTAGGTGAGGGTGGTGATGTATGTTCAATGGTGGTGGGTAGTTGAACTGGGTGGATCTGCAGAGGAAGCAGAAGGGGGAGGGGGAGGGCTCAGCCCCTGCATCCTTTTTCTTTTTCCTTTTTTTAGTGGGGGCAATTTGGTCTTTATAAATAAAACCGTTAGAAAATATGGATGGAAACTAACAGAATTTCAGTCGAGGAGGTGAAGCCTTACGAAAAAAATATATGGGGCTCATCCCCAAAATACGAAAACCACAGGCGGATTTCCCTTCTTTCGCCCTAATATATATTAAAAAAATCTAATACACTATGCTAATGCTCTCTTGTAACACACTACTCTAATAGACTAAATTAAAGACATCAACTATTGACTTCGGGAGCTCAAGAATTTTTTTCAACTTAAAAAGCTTTGATGACATGTAAATAGGTCATATCTCTCTATTTTTCCCATTCATTCTCCATGATTGAGCCAAAAAACAATATGAGAGGTTAAGGAAGTTGCTTATATATATATAGTAAGTAGTACTCCAATGCATATAGTGAATAATTGTTATTCAAGACAGCAATTAATTTGTTGAAAATTTGGTTCTTGTTATTTTGGTCATCTTCAAAGTATTATTATCCTTATTATGAGGAAAAAAAATTTCGCCCCCAAAGTATCCTTCATAACCCATTTCGCCCTCCAGCAGTAAACCTAAACCAATACGCCCCCTCTGTGTTGGCATTTCTGTGTGAATTTTGGTTTTTGCTTGGTTTTATGTACATTTTGAGGGACATTTTGATCTGATAACATAATATATTGGCTGGGATCCACAGAATTGAATCCCCCCCCGCCCTTTAACAAATAACGATCGTCTTTAGCCTTTCCTTCCCCAAATTAGGGTTCATCGACTGACCCAAAATTTAGAGAAATACGTGATTTGCATTTAGCCAACAATCCAAAGGTCATTAAGTTGAATTTGTGAATGGAAAATGAAAATTCTGAAGAGAGCACTGATGAAGGTCGTCATTGTCGAACTCGTAGGCATTGTTACTGTGGTGAACAATCCCCTATGAGGACTTCGGGGAGTGATGATAACCCTGGAAGGAGATTCTTCGGTTGTACAAATTATCTGGTAAGGTGCTTAATCAATGTTGCTCTGTAGACAGTATATGAATTTTTATGCATTTTGTTATATGTATGATCCTGCAAAGAAGTGCAATTACTTTGTATGGATTGATGCTAAAATCTCGGAAAGATCGAAGAGGACTGTCACAACCGCTCGTTTGAGATCAAATATCAACTATTTAGAGGCTGAAATTAAGAAGATAGACTTGAAGTTTGCAACTTTGGTTCAAGAAAATTACAATTTGATCAAGCAGTTTGAGAGAAGTAAGAAACTGAAAAAAAAAATGGAATTAGACTACTGTAGAAGAAGACAAAATGAACGGACTTGTTTCTTGTATGTAGTAATCCTTTAGACGTTTATGTTATTTGTTTTGTTCGGCAAAATGTCAATGTGTAGCAATGGTAAGTTGATGATCGATCTGTGATCTTTATGAAATGGTAAAGGATTTTATGAAATGGAATTTGTCTACGTACATCTGTTATAATGTTTTATGTTAGTAGAATTTTCTTTCAAATTATATGTATCTTCATCCCATGTCTGTTGTTTGTTAAAAAGAGAACAGAGAAATAAAAGCAAAAGCATGTAACAAACACAGAAAGGAAATTTTATTGAACATATAATACAGCCCCATGAGGATCAAAGAAACAAACTAGTACGGTTAGGAAACAAACATAGTAAACACATAAGGATCACACACCAAACACAAGCAGAGAGTACTAAGCAAACACATCAAGAAACACTAGCCTAAAATGCTAGTTCAACAAATAGCCCCACACTACCACCCTCCCCACAAACAACCCCATTAGTATCACCCTCCCCACGATCGTCGGGGTCGCATTTTCCACAGAACTTCTTCTCTTTTCCCTTGCATTTCTCTTTTGGTAGAGGTGTCAAATGGGCGACCCAGTGCTTGGCAAAGTATTGAGCAAGGCCTTTATGTTGCAGCCTTTGCTCCACTTTGTACTTTGATGAAGCTCCAACACCTTCAACGTGTTGCAGGATCGATGGGTGGCTACGCCAAAATTTCTTCCTATGTGTCCTTCAAGGTAGGAATGGACACAAGAAGGACTACTTCAGTGAATCCCGTTCATGGTAAACAACATACCTACGGCACCACAAGTTAGTTTCAAAGCCAGTTGCCCTTATCTTGATCTCATCATCACTTAGATCTTCCCACTCTTCTTCATAGTCTGATTCATTGTCGGTTCCAACCATTTGTGTTGTGAGAAAGAAAAGGAATCTTTGCAGTTACTTAAGAGGGAAAGAAATGAAGGATGAACATTATGGTATGTGAATGATGGAAGTTTATATACACAAAATCATCTTGTTCATTCAACCAAAAGAAGACATAATTTCCTCCCTGGGCAACTGACTACACATTTGCATAAAAGCTGGTGCATATCCCGATGAAAGTGTTGATTTAGACAAAACAAAAAACTAGCTATAGGGAATGAAGCCACATAGAGTTCCAATGGAACTGATCTAGTTGTTCTCCAAGTCTTTTATTAAATCCATGCTTGCAACTCTTTGTTTACAGTGTTATAAAATGAACTATTAGGCCAAGTGGGTTTTAATATAAATCTCTCAGCGTACTTATCTCCAACCCACCTAGAGTTCACAATCCTGGTCTTTACAATGTTACTATATTGATGGTTATCAATGAAGGTTCTGATGGTAAAAATATTGTTCTCCCCCCCCCCCCTTATCTTGAGACCCATAAATGTATCAAGGACAACCCTCTACGCATCTAGCACTGCCTTTCATTTTCTCATTCGTATCAAACCAAATTCCTTTATGTTGCTTAACTGCATAATGTTTAATGGCATCGCTGAATTCCTTGAAATCAGTGAACTCCATTCCAACCTCAAATTTAGGGTCACTCAAATTATTCAGATTAAACCTAATTCACTTGGCCAATTTTTTCTTTCCTTTACAATAACTAGGATCTTCTTCATCAACATTTTCAGAATCATCCCAACTACTAAAATCAAATGCGTCCACCTCATACGTGTAGTCACTATGTTAAGATGTTTGACTAGTAGCCACATTAGTGATAGTGGACCTTTTTGCCATCTTTGTTCTTACTCTGATCTTCTGCTTTCTTCTATTAGCCACAATTACCTCACTATTGTCATTAAAAGCCAACATTTCATCCATACTTAACCCAATCATGTTACTTATTTCCTCATCTGATCCCCTTCTACAACTATCTCATTCAAGTCCTCAATGACATTTTCATTTGTTTCTGAAGGTAAGGTACATTCTTTGTCATTGATCTCTTCATCACTTTCTTCATACCCACTGCCACTAAAATTTGAGTTTTTTTTCACTTTCTTCATCAGAACCATCCTTTTTTTCTTTTTCTTTATTTTTGTCCCCTAATTGGTATTCATCACAATGTCTGCAAAATATGTCAACCACCCTATTTGATCTACTTAGGGAACTAACTATTTTCTGGACAACTTCATTATTGGACATCAACTCCAAACCTGCTTCTAAATGTGTTGGATTAAAACAGAAGTAGAAGGTACTATAATCCTCATACCCCAACTCAGCATATATTGAATCCAACTAACTATGGAAAACAGAGTTTTTATCTAAATCATTGATTTCTTCCACCATTCCACCACCAACATAATTAACTTTTGGATAATATGAAAATTTACCTCCAGGATGAAGTCTGGCTCTAAACTTCCCCAAAAAATCATCTGTCATTAAACAACAAAATAAAATTAAACGACAAATTAAAATGAGAACCTCAACCATTTTTTACCAAAACAAGATAACATAACAAGCACAAAAAACCAAAAAACAATAACAATACACACGGAATAAAAGTGGGGGGGGGGACCATTTGACTAAAAAAGAAACAAAATAAAAGTGGCAAACAGTACCAATAGCACGTGCATACATTCACAAAATCCAGTAGTAAATATGATACTATTAAATAACTAACTCTTTTGACTTTAATTGTACTTTTTAACAAAATTCATTACACTTTTTTTTTTGTCCCAATGGGGCATGGGAAGGGATCGAACCTGAGACCGTACATACTGTAAAGCTCGGCTCTACCACTGAGCCACCCCTTGGTTCCCAAATTCATTACACTTTATCGGCCCAAAATAGCATAAACAAACAAACAAATATTTACTAACCTGACACTATATTATTCATTCCATTGGACTCATCAACTACGCTAGAACCACCCATTACACCCTCAACTCTCTCGAAAAATCACTATTATTTAGGTATTTGTTCACTGACCATAATTTTTGATAGAACAAATTAGGGTTTCAATTCAGCATAATTTTTGGTATAAACAAAGGAGGTAATGACGGATTTATTCCCGCGTATCAAAGTACTGAGTGGGGTTCGGCCACATTTTTCTATTGGAAGTACCAGTTTTACCACTCACGTGATGTCACGTGTGAGTATTTAGATTGAAATGCGAACACATATGAGGTTGGGGAGCGGCTTGGATCATGTTTTTCATTGGGGGTGGATTGGTTTAGGTTTACTGCTGGGGACAGAATGGATTATGAGGGATACTTTGGGGCAGAATTTTTTTTTGCCTTATTATGATCATATTTTAGTAGTTTCTCTTTCAAATTAACTTTTGCTTTTGCTTTTATCTCGTTTCAATTGTTTTTTTTTTTTCTCTTTTCTATTTGCTTGATGATTACGTTTTTTTTCATTTTGTCCTTCAATTCTTAATTTATTATTTATTTTCTCTTTATCTTGATAATAACTGTAAATGATATTTCTCTTTTCTATCTTTCAATGATCTAGGTTAAATTATAGTAATATAGTCATATCTGATGCAATATTTTATTCTTATATTTATTAGAGATTTTAAAATTTGATCTGATTTAGCTTTTACTTTTGATTTATGATTATTTAAGATCAAATTAACTATTGATAATTTATTTAAAATTTTAACTAAATATTAATTTAATTTCATTTTCAAAACAATTTAGTGTTTGAAAATATTAATTTTAAAATATTAATTAACTTTTTAATTGTACGACAACATAATTTTGACATCAAATAGATTCATTTTTTACTACGATCGCAATATTCCGTGCATAACGTCGAATTTTTAGCTAGTTGCTATGATTGTTAGTAAAGTACTCTTCTTCGCAAACTTCACTTTCTTCGTTTTTATTAACTGGATTAAATAATTAATTGGTTCTTAAACTATCAGTTAAATATGCATTTGGTTCAAAAAAAATTTATTTATGTTTGATCCTTAAATTTATTGTTTAAACTCTCAATATTTTGTTAAACTAATATTTTACTTAATAAAATTCGAATTAAATTCCTATTAAACCATCAATATTTCGTTAAACTAATATTAAATTTAACTTTTGAAGAGTCTTTGCGGTAAATTTAAAAATTTAAAAATCTAATTAATATTCCAAACTTTAAAACAGCAAAAAGATAAAAATTAGTACTCTCTCCTACGTCAATCCGTATATGGAGCACCTATGCGCTCCTAGCAAGGAGCGCCTATTCATTTTATTACGTTGTTTATTCATTTTTTAAAATTAAATGTTCATTTTTATCGTTGTTACTGAAAATCAACAATAATAATAAGAATATTAAAATGAACATTTAGTTATAAAAAATGCACAAACAATATAATAGAATGAATAAGAACACATAGGCGCTCATTGCAAGGAGCGCATAGGTGCTCCATATAATTTCTACTCCTACGTCTCTTCCGTAACTCTCTTCCCCAATTAAAAGCCCAACTAAATCTCAGTCATTTCCTTTAATTCCCCTCCAATTACAAACAATATGAGATCCATTGATCGGCAAAATCTGATGAGAGTCTAGATTTTTGGTTGTGTTAGGAGCGCTCAATGCACATATATGTTATAAATTATGCACATATATATGTTATAAAATGCACATAATAATTATACCATTAATATATTCATAATTATTATATGCATTTTATAACACATATATGTGCATAATTTATAACATATATGTGAATTAAGAATTTTCTGTGTCTTAAAAGACACGGTGTCCATTATTTTTTTCTTGAAATTCACAAAATAGTCATGTCCTATGATGTAACTTCTTTGATAGAAACTAAATGAATAGTGACAAGTATACTTGGCCATATACTATACGAAAATGCTAGTATGCGGACGTCCGCACATGCGGACGCTTACGGAATTTTGGTAAAAAGTTACGGTTCCCTGGTAAAATGTTACAGCTTCTTGGTAAAGAATTGGTAAAAAAAACCAATACCGCTAGGCGGTTTTGGTTCG
>JAOWAN010071054.1:0-11340 GCA_028566635.1 Lobelia cardinalis
GTTGTACCGAAGTTCTCATCGCATAAGAAAGACGCCCGATGAACCATGTTTTCATCCCGAAGGGAAAAACCTCGATTGATGCATTTAAAGTCATTAATCCCAAGGGCGTCGAGAATCGGGGGTTCTCACAGCTACCCGCATTGAACATTGTCTAATATCAAATACTCTGTGTGTGGCAAAAGAAGTTTGGTAAAAGGGAACTAATTCAAGGCGAGTCCAATTTGGCTCTCTCAAATGAAATTTGTCAACACTAAGTGCAGGCTCAAGTCCGGAAGACTCATGCGCCCATTGCACAGTATAATGTTGCCCACGTGTATATATTATTTTCATAATTTGTTATTTTGAAGGTTTAAATCTTGTGGGGGATTGTTATATTTTGAAGATTTAAACTTCAAATTCATTGTCCCATTTTGTAACCTCCTCATTCATTCCTATTTATTTTCATTTATTTTCATTTATTTATTATAAATCTAATTAAATAACTTTGACCATTTGTGTAACTCTTGTACTCCAAATCTACTATGAAAAGGGCTGCTTTCTTTTCATTTGATACACACAACCAGTCTCAAAATTTGCACAAAAGCTATAGTCTTTCTTTCCTATTATTATACTTTTTACGAGGTTTTGTGCAATCGTTGACCAGACAAGTTCCGTCGTTTTCCTACGGACGTGCACCTATAGGAGACTTGCTGAGAGCTTGAGCTTTATCTTGGAGTCGTTATTGATCGTCGGCACCCGCACGTAGGGAGACAATAACGACTTCAGTACAGCGGCAATCCCGCGACTCACATGTCAGATTTTCGTTCTTTGCCTAATTTATTTTGCATACTTATTTTAATTTGCATAATATAATTATATGTTGATTATTCTATTTAAATTGAAACTCATATATTTGCTGTATTGAGTTTTGTTTTGGAGAATTTTTCTAACAAAAACAAATATTAAAGTGAGATAAAATGTGTAATACTTATAACGTTACTATGTCCGAGCATTTTCTTATTGAGGCCAAGTAGAATCACAACTCCTAAATTCATTTAATGTCACTTGTTGAATTGAACATATAAAGCTTTATAAATAAATTAATTTAAATTAAAGCAAAGAATATTTATTCCGTATTTTAATATCTCAGGAGAAAATTAAAAGAAATCCTTTCACACTGTTGTACAAACGACAACACCATAAATCCTTCGTCTGACTGACAAAGACAAAGACAACGAACATGGATGAGGTATTCCATTCGAGAAAGAGAAAATAAAAATCCACAAACAAATAAAATTTCTTATTAATTCCCCACAAGCTATTTCGCCACTTCTTCAACAAAATTTATTTCAATAAAATTAATATTTTTTGTGTTAATTTCAATAATGCTAACGCCACTACAAAACACACAAAAGAACCATACAACCTTATAAATTACTCGTTCGAGAATCGAGATCCATAAATAACGACGTATGATCATGTCATAGTTTTATTGACACATTATCATACATCGACAGTAAATAAATCTAAATAAAACTTCTCAGCTATTCTATTCATTTTTAATTAGATTTAAGATGAAATTTTAGATTTTAACATGGTATCAAAGCAGATTCTCTACACGTTCAAATCCAACAGGCCACAACCTCATCGCCACCTACACGCGAGAGGGCATATTTACATGGGCGAACCAGGTTTTATTTTTAAGGGTGGGGGGGGGGGAGGCAAAAGATTACGGGAGTTCGAGGGCAGCGCCACCTCAATTTTTTTTGGAATATTAATAGGCTTACTTCTTATATACATATATATAAGAATATTCACACAAACTAACCTAAATACGAAAATATATAGAAATTAAGAAATTTAAAATTGTTTCACAAGAATTAAATTACATAAAAAGTTGCAATCATTTAAGCTGTGTCCGACGATTTTTCACTGAATAGAAATCATCTATATTCGACTCTGTACTAAAAAATTTAACAATCTCTCTTTCAATATGTAGAAGTATGCAATATTCGAGAAATCTATCCTCCATTTTTAGCAGTTCAAGTCATTTTCATTACAAAGTACACCCTCTAAAGGAGACGGAATAAAAAGAATTTGTGAAAAATTGAAGGCATGATCACTATAAACAATAATATTCAAAAAACTCCAAAGCATCAACAAACTCCTAATCATATTTATAGAGCTGAAACATAAAGAGCATAGAAGATAGGAAAATTTTTTATTTTATTAGCAACTATGAAAATTAGCACACCCTGAATTACATATTTTAAAGAATAAGTTTGATTACCTAAAATTTTTCAATAGAGACAATGATAGAGCACGACAGAGATCAGAACCGTCGAAGCAATTTATTTTATCTAACTTGGAGGCAGCGGACTGGAGCGAGAGAGTAATCGTCGATGGAATTGTCGATTGTTCTCGATGGTTTGGGAGAAAGTAAGGAGAGAGCGGGAGGGGGGCTAAATGAAAACTTCTAAAGCTAAAATAAAAAAAAAAAAACAATGGGTGCGTTTGGCATTTCAGTTTCTCGCACAAAACGTGAAAAACAAAGATAAAACTTGTTCACCATTTAAGTTTTTAAAACACAAGTTTTCTCTCTCTACCTACTATTTTTACATATCCCTATATCACCTTTATATCCTATCAAACATCACATCAAATCATAACTATCACCCTCTCTCTCTTTCTTTCTCCATCACTATCATATAATTATTAATTAATAATTACTTAATAAAAATTCTGAATTACCCATCTTATTATTAATTAATTTTGAGATGAAATTTCAGACTTTGTATATAGTATCAAAATAGACTTTATACATGTCTGTATCCAACGATCCACAACCTCATCGCCACCTATATGTACGTGATGAGGCATATTGAAAAATTATTCCATATCAAAAATAAACAATTAACAATTACTTAATTAAAATTCTAAATTACTTTTCTCATTAATAATTAATTTTGAGATAGAAATTTTAAAATTTAACAAGTTTAATCTGACATCTCTCCGAGGTTGAAGTAACATGCATGTTCCGTATAACTTTGGTATGGGGCTGAATTTTGTATTATTTTAATTGCATTTTATAATAAAATTAAATGGTTCGATTTTAATAATTCCAGGGTTCACTTCTGTTTTATAAAAGGACAAATTAGCTGCTAAATTAAATAATAGCCTCCCCGTCCAAGACAAAGGTTCGGGATTTTTAGAAAATTGTTTTTTTTTTTTGTTTTCCTAGTACAATGTATTTCGCAGGTCTGTACATGTGCGCTTTTAATTTTTAATGATTTTTATTTTTGCAACAGAAGTTTATTTTAATTTACTTTTTTTTCTGCGCTTCCTTGACGCAGTGCCCCCCAATTATTGAAAGATCCAAACATACTCTCAAACCACCTACCTGATCATTCGCACCTCCCAATTTTGTCAACTGTTTAGAGGTCGCCACTTATACTCTTGTTTATTTTCCTTTGCTTTAAATTACATTCTTACATTTGCTGCTTGATTAAATTATAAATTTTGTCCCTAAATGAGTATATATTCCTGATGAGTCCAAGTCTAAACAATAGGCCCAATTCCTAAATAAGGATAAGGTTCAACGGACAAGCCCACCATAAGGATCATTGCTATCTATGGATAAGGGATCCTCATTGGTCAACTATGACCCAGCCCAACAGGCGGTCATGTGGCCGCTTGGGTGAGCCCTTGAGCTAACTGCCCTACGAGTAAGTTACCCAACGCTAGAAGTCGGCCTACGTCAGCATGATGACATTAGCCCGTCCCACGGGCGGTCAGTTGACTTCCTGCCCCTAGGCGGCCACGTCCAGACCGCCTAGCCCGTCTTAATCTCTCCAAAGGCCCAAAGGAAGGCGGTCAAGCCTAACTTTGGGATTCACAGATATATGCATATGCAGAGAGCATACTATATGTGCCAAGCATCCCTTTGATCTCTCTAACCAAGTCAGACTAGGTCTCCCCTCATTCAAAGTGGACAGGCCACGTTCTTAGCAAGCCCTCCTAATAAGGAGGAGGGGATTGGGTTACAATGGTTACATGGGACACCTCACCACTGACAGAGGTTATCCACATCAGTCATCTTCATCAGCAAGTATAAATAGTCTCATATCACACATTTCTAAGGGTAATCACTATATTCACACTCAATTACTATCCACAAGCACGCACTCTCTGCATATACATATATCTGTGAGCAATCCTTTTTACGTTTTTCAAAGAACTAATTAGGGTTCCGCAATGCTAATCCCACGTATTACTTACTCTCACGCCGGAGCGTACGAGCGAGGCTGCACACGCCTTGCTCATCACTTTAGGTGTTCTTTATCTTATCACAGATTATTTGGAATTCACACTTGGAGCCGCTGTCCTGCCTACATGTGGATCGTACATACCTGGGCACGATCAGTGGTTCCGTTGCCGGGACCTCTAGTTCCATAATTACCGTGTAATTAAGATGGTGACTGAAGATCACCCATCTCACCACTCACATCACTCCCACCATTCGCACCATTCCCATCATTCTGACGATTCCAACCGTTCCCATCATTCGCATCTCGAGATTCCCAACAGGAATCACGATGATCGACGACGGGAACGACACAGGGGTCGCCGGAATGACCGTAATTGTGAAAGGGAAAGGAGGGATCATAATAGCAACGGGAGACATCTCCATTCAACTGTGCATAATGACCATCACTATGCCAGACGTGATGAAGAAAGATATAGAGGTGAGGACTTGCGCTCCCATCTAGAGGAGAGCCGTCGAAACTCTCACAGAGGTCATTCTCAATCCACCTCCGTCACTGTGAATCCCTCTGACATTCAGAGAGTAGAGCACCTCCTGGTGCAAGGTGAGCTATTTGCCTGGCTAGTGGCAGTAAACAACGAGCTTCTGAAAAGAGGCCAAGCCCCAATCGATGAAACTGCCATTCTGGGCAATGACAATCATATGGATCCCCTCACGGGGAGAAAGACGAGACGGATCGAGAGCCTTCCGAGGCTAACTCGCACCCTAGCAAGAACCTACATGATCGCCTCACAGATACGAGGAGAGGGATCCATAGCCGCCTACAGCCAAACAACGGCGACCTTCTGCCACTAGCACCCCGACGAGAGTGGGCAGCAGAGGAAGAAGGGCATAACGGTGATCACCGTCCCAGTCGTCTCCATGAGACAAACAATCCCTCCAAAGATGAAGAGATAGCTGACATACGAGAGCAGTTGGCCGCCGCACATACGGTCAAGAAACCACGCACGGACGGTGGAGACCCTTTCACCCGACGGGTAAAAGATAGCCACATGACCAGCAAAGTCAAGTTTCCCAAATTTGAGAAGTATGATGGCTATTCCAATTCCAATAATCATATTCTATGTTATGAAGCTGAGATGAGCATGGTCTCAGACGACAGTGCGGTCAGATGTTGGGGGTTCGTAAAATCCCTCTCTGGGAAAGCTTTGAAATGGTACGAGGCATTGCCCGAAAATTCTGTAGACAGCTGGGAGTCTTTCAAAAAGATGTTCCTAAAAGAGTTCAGCTGTGCGGGTGATCTGCCCAAAGAAGAAATTGACTTGGTCAACGTCAAACAAAAGGACGACGAGACCAACTTAGAGTATTATGAATGCTTCAAGAAGGTCCATTATCAAATTGACGGGGTCTCTGAGGACTTCGCGATCAAGTGTTTTCAGGGCGACCTGGCCCCAGGAAGCATTTTGAAGATTGAGTTTGCCTCTCGTACTCCTGAAGACAGGAGTGAGATGTTTAAAAAGGAGAAAAAGATCGCCTCTGCTGAAGCCCCCAAGGCCAAGTATGAGAAGCCTGAAAAGAAGGCCATTTCAACCCCTTCAGACAAGCCCAAGAACAAGACCTCGAAAGAGGTCAATAAAAAGATCGAGAAGTTCACTCCTCTGAACACCTCCCACGAGCAAATTATGATCTCCTTGCAGAAAGAGGATAAGTTGCCCGAACCTAGGGCAATGAGCAACACCTCCACCAAGAGAAGAGACAGGGAAAATCACTGCAAGTACCACGATGATTACGGTCATCTCACTGAAGACTGCTTGTTCCTCAAGAGGGCGATCCAGAGGCTCATTGATCAGGGATCATTGAGCCAGTATAAAGCCAAGGGGGGAAAAGGAAAGGGCAAGGAGAGGAGCAATGATGATGACAATTCCAATGATTATCATGCTGATAAGGTCATCTACACCATCAATATTGAATACCCCAGCACCAATCAACTAAAGAATCAGATAAATAATCTGATTAAGGCAAGAGACACTCCCACTCTGGCCTTAGACAGCGAAGAGCCGATCATATTCTCTCCCGGGGAAGTGGTTGCAGGAAGGTTCGCACAGGAGCAACCCATCGTCATCTCTGCAACCATATTTGATATGGAGATAAGGACAGTCTTGATTGACACGGGTGTGGGGAGAAATATTCTCTTCTATAGCTGTTATCTGGCAAAGGGGCTGACTGATGCCCACTTAAATCCAACCTACACGAAGCTAGAAGGCTTCACTATGCATCAGGTGTCCGCCAAGGGAGTCATTGAATTGGCGGTCACCATTAGAAGAGGAAGAATGGCCAAGACGTCCAATTTGGAGTTTATGGTGGTCGATGTCAAGGCCGCCTATAACATGATCATGGGGATCCCTGCCCATTGCTCCTACGGAATGCTGGTGTCTATCCCCCATCAATGTGTAAAGTATTCATCCGACCGTGGTGTCGGAACAATCAAAAGCAGGCCGGAGACCATCCTCTAGCAAGTTGTCCGCACCAGGAAGGATAAACAAAAACTAGTAGTCACATCTGGAAAAGAAAGGGTCACCGTCAAGCGATCCAAAACTGTGGATCAGCTGGCCCCCTCCAGCAAGGAAGTTTGCACCACCGCCACCGCATCTGATGCTCCTCCTCAATTCGAGGAGCAACCTTCCAAGAATAGCAATCAACTCCTGGCCCACCTCAAAAAAGGGCTAAGGAAAAAACGCCTCTAGAGATTGAGACAATGGAACCTAGAGAGCGCACAGATCTGGATCAAAGCGCAAACAAAATCGTCGAGGACGTCGTAATCAATGAGCTTTATCCGGACCAGAAAATCAAAGTTGGGAAGGACATTAGCCCGGAAGAGCGAGTGAAAAACATCGATCTCCTACGGAGGTCGCTTGATGTTTTTGCCTGGCGAGTGGAAGACATGGAGGGCATAAGCGAGGAGGTGGCAATGCATCACCTAGAGGTCGACCCAAAGTATCGACCTATTCAGCAAAGAGCTCGGCAATTCTCTAGAGAAAAAGAGATTGTCATGAAAGAAGATCTTGAAAAGCTGCTCAAGGCGGGCATCATAAAAGAGGTCGCCTAAGTCACATGGTTGGCCAATGTAGTGATGGTGGTGAAAGCAAATAAGAAATGGCGAATGTGCGTGGACTTCACCAACATAAATAAAGCTTGCCCAATAGATTGGTACCCCCTCCCAAGGATCGACAAGCTAGTCGATTCAATCTCGGGCCATATGGTGCTAAGCTTTATTGACGCCTACTCTGGGTACCATCAGATCAAAATGGCACCAGGCGACCAGATCAAGACTGCCTTTCGAGCAGCTGGCGGCATATATTGCTACACCATGAAGCCCTTCGGGCTAGAAAATGCGGGGGCGACCTACCAACGGATGGTCAACTCCGTGTTCGGTGATCAGATTGGGAGAAATGTAGAGGCTTCAATTGATGACATGGTTATCAAAACAAAGGGTCAGCCCCATGTGGTCGACATCATGGAAACTTTCAACAATTTGCGCAGGAACCATATGAAGCTAAATCCTAGCAAATGCACATTTGGAGTGAAGCGGGAAAATTCTTAGGCTATATGGTTAGCCAGAGAGGAATTGAGGCAAATCCAGGAAAAATCGAAGCATTGGTGAACATGCAACAGCCCACCAATATTACTGAGCTCCAAAGGCTAAATGGGCGGGTTATTGCACTTGGCCGCTTCATCGCTAAGTCAGCTGAAAAGTCACTCCCTCTCTTTAAGGCCCTTAAAGGAGGTCGAAATATGATCTGGACAGAAGAATGCTCGCAGGCATTCGAGCAATTAAAGACCTACTTAGGCAGCCCACCAATCCTCAGCTGTCCAGTTCCGGGAGAAAGGTTATACCTTTATCTGGCCGCTTCAGAGCGGGATGTCGGGACAGTTTTGTTAAGAGAGGACGGGAAAACGGAGAAGCCTGTGTATTATGCTTCGAAGGCCCTGACAGACGTAGAGAGTCGTTAAATGGACGTTGAAAAGATTGCATTCGCTCTTGTGGTGGCCGCCCGAAAGCTCCGGCAATACTTTGAGGCCCATAAGATCCTTGTCTACACTAATTATCCATTGAGACAGATTTTGCAGAAGCCTGACGTGGCATTTATCTGCCCCCTCCTCAACCTAGCGGGGAGGTTAAGACAACACTCCTGAATCTACAACCCCAAAGGAAGGGAGCCGATGGATGAAACAGGGAAGGGGATGGCAGGAGAGGGGAGGTTCATGGCGGGAGGTTCTGTGTGTGGTGGTGGAAATCTGCAGTGAGCCTAGGAAGTAGTTTCACAAACTTTACATTTAGTCCCTGTTTTTTAAATTTCCAAAATTGCCCCTAAGTAAGTGGGTATGTGACAAACACATTATGTTTAACAGTCAAAATTAACGATTGACTAACGGTAGGGACCAAAATTATTCATATTTAGCAAATTTGTACCAAAATTGTTCAAGTTCAAAGCTAAAGGACTATCTGCAGAAATTGAAAAGTTTGAGGGACCATTTATGAAATTGTCCCCTATTTATTTATTTATTATTATTGATACTATGTAAATTCTATGGCTAATTATTAATTCTTCATAATATGCATTTACATTTACGCTAAATATTTTTTTTTTTTTTTTTCATATTTAGACTTCGGAAAGATGATTATGGAAACTTTTTCTTCTTATTTTCACTTAAATATAGAAATTACAAATTAATTAAAATTTTAAATTAAAACTCTACCCAAAACTTCATTTTCCAATTGAGACCCTTAAATTTTTAACTATGCATCAAATGTATTTTAAAATATAAAACTTGCAAAGAAAAATATTTAATAGGAGAAAATACTTTTTTTTCCAAAAGACAAAAAAGAAAAAAGAGAAAGGA
The DNA here is from genome assembly GCA_028566635.1 of Lobelia cardinalis. Lineage (NCBI taxonomy): Eukaryota > Viridiplantae > Streptophyta > Magnoliopsida > Asterales > Campanulaceae > Lobelia > Lobelia cardinalis. Next base: position 9,146 of record JAOWAN010071054.1, read on the forward strand.
AAAACGAATAAAGTCCGGATGAGCGGCGGGCACATGAGAATTAGGTACGAAATCATGTGTGTTTGGGGGAGGGGGAGGGCTACCAGAAAAAGTAATCCCTCCGTCTCTTTTTAAAACATATAACTGTTAATTTTTATTTTTCTTTAAGTAATGGTTTTATTTTATTTTAAAAATAATTAAAAGAAAACAAAGTAAATTTTTTTTTATATTCTTTCCGCTTTAATTTAAATTTTTTGTGATATCATTATGCTGTGAAAAAAAATATAGTAAAAAAAATATTTAAAAATAAATAAAGTAAGTATTTCATGCAATCGTTGCATCAAACTAGTTACAGATAATTTGTTTATTTTTTGACACTTAAACTTTGTAGCAATTTAAGGAACGAAAAATCAGTGATTATTGAGTTCGCATCGATGATTAAGAGTCTTCAAATTTATTCATTTTTTTAGAGATATTTTGCAGTGGCATGTTTCGTATCTTATTTTCTATTTTATTTTTATAAAATATTATCTTAATTATTTAAAAAATAATTATAAAATTATTTATATTTAAAAAATAAGACATTAGATGTGACAGACTAAATCGATAGTTGTTAATAGGCATCTCATCGTCATGCGTGCAACAATCGGTAGTATAAATTAGCTTTTTTTTTCATTATTCATTTAATTATTTTTTGATGAGACATCACTCAATCACTCAATGCTCACTATTCATTCAACTATTCTTCGATGGAACACCACTCAATTACTCAATGTTAAAGTACAAATTATATTGACATGTGATTTAATATTTGTAAACATCAAATATTATTTAATAATTATACATTTAAAATTTATTAGTATCTTTAATATTATTTAATAATTATACATTTAAAATTAATTATTATATTTATTTTTTAAAATTTTTTATTATATAAATTTTTTTTAATTAAAAAAATGATAAAATCACGTATATTCGAACACAGCTTACACTAGTTTAGCCAATAAACTCTAAGGTGGCAACGGCGGCGTTACCGTTAGTGTAACAAGGAGATGACACATGTCCAGAGATGAACAAAGTATCCGACGTGGATAACGTGATCCTCACTCTAGTGACAGATGTCGCAAAGGCCGTGTCCCATGGCACATGCTTTTTGTCTTCTTTGGTTAGCTTTTGATAGGCTGCACGTGCCTCATACCGCCATCATCATGTAGTCCCTCTCCTGCTACCGGTAGCATAGGAATCCGTAGATGAATAACCGGTGCGCTAGGCTAGAGTGAGATCGGAAATGAAATTCTTTATGGCACATTGTGTGTCATAGTGTGGACCATCACTCACATAGTGGTGAGACTCATAAAAATTGAGACCTACCACTATGTGAGTGGTGGTACACACTATGGCACACAATGTGCTATAGGAAATCCGGACTCGTGAGATCGAACTGTTTTATTTCATTTTCTGTTTAAAACTATAAAAAATTATAGAATGCTTACGCTCAAACTCTTCGTTTACACATTAGTAATTTTCTTTGTTTCTCCCTTCATATTATATCCGAGAAAATATATTATTAATTTTTTATTTTCTGATAATTGGTTATAGAATAATTAATTACTTTAACAATTTTGCCCTTCACTACTTATCTAATAATGATAGTTCAAAATAAAAATTAGGATAAACTTTTTCTTAACAGTTTGAATTAGTGGGAAGGATAAGTGCAGAAGTGGGGAAGTGAATTGTTCGGGTGAAAAGAAAATCAATTTGGGAGTCTTTGGGAGTACTTTATCTCAGTTAGACTTAACCTACACGCTGCTAATTAGATATCCTACACAGAGAGAGAGAGAGAGAGACAGATAAGTAATATATATTGTTATGTGAAAATTATTTTAAGCGTACAGGCGGTTCTGAGCACTGAACGCCCCTTAGCAAGTGTATTTCACTCTCCATAAAAAGCAAGTAGGAACTGAGAGTGAGATTTAGGAAAAAGAGCATACTTATCACATTAATTAGTGCATTAATTTCTTTCTTAATTTGGGATGAGAGAATAAATTCCGTAATTAATGTGATTTAAAAGAGCATGAAATACAACAAATAGAGCATACATATCACATTAATTACTGCACTAATTAATGTGTTATTGCACACGAATTAAAAAAGATTATGTACAATATGAAAAAGAGTATACTGAGTATTCGAAAGATTATGATGTATACGAAAAA
>JAOWAN010071075.1:0-11339 GCA_028566635.1 Lobelia cardinalis
CGGCTGGTTGGGGGGCTTTGGTGAGAAAGGTAAAGATGAAGGGATCTTTCGAACGGAATTGAGGGGAGTGATTGCCGAATTGATGAAGGCTTGGAACGATGGGTGGCATCGGGTGTGCATCCAATCTGACTGTAAGGAGGCGATAGAGGAAATTAGCAAGCCAGGCAATACGAATAATCTCCATGGGGATATGTTGGATTAGATTAGGCGTATCGTGAATCGGGATTGAAATGTTCAGTTATGTCATGTGCTCCGAGAAGGAAATGCGGCGGCAGACCATCTTGTTAAGATGATGTTGTTGGAAAAGCACATGAGGAAGCAGTTTCGGGACCCTCCCCCAACATTAGAGTATATTCTGAAGAATGATAGGCTTGATAGGAAAGCGATGAGAAGTATCACGAGCTAGTGACCTGTCCCTCCCGATATAAACAAAAATGATTGAAAGCCATGGAACTCCAACGGGCTGAGCCGTACTAGCAAGGCCCATACAGTTTAGCCCTTTTACTCCACTCCAGTACGCAGGCCTTTTTGTTGGTTGGGCCACAGTGGCGAAAATGATGTAGGACCCATCCATCCACCCATCCCCTAGTCCTAGGAAAATGACAATACCAACAGGTCCAACACGCCCAAATTTACAGTGCAAGCAAACTCAAACCTATCACTTGTTCCGTACAGAAAGGGACTTTAGGGCTCTGTTACTAGTCAAGGCAATGTTGTTTCTTTTTTGTTTATATTAATTAATTTAATTTATAAATAAAATAAACTATGAAAAAGATTTTTTTTTTAATTGGGACCAGGGAGTAAAATGTTTGAATAGAAGAAAAATAAAAAATTACAGCAGTTAATAAAATGAGTAAATGAATATGAACAAAACCCGAACTTTTTCATTTGAGCTTCAACTCCAATTACTTACCTTAGGCTCCGGTCAGAAAATGGATATGTAGCGGTTTTTTACAATATGATATGATATTCTGTAATGGTTAAAATGAAAAAAATAAGAAAAAAATTGAAAAAAAAAATAATGAAATCAATCAAAATACAAAAATCCAGAAATGTCCCAACTATACCCTCACCATATCCAAAAATGTGACAAGGGCTTAATAGTCAATAAAATGTCAAATTAGCAGCTCACCCAACTATACCCCCACGGAATTGGTGCCAAACCATATGCAGCAGTTATGGTCTCTAATCACATATCAGACTCTCCACTAGCTTCACAGCCATATCACAGCAACCAAACTACCAGCTAGCATCAACATGTCAGTCCCACCCCAAATTATGGACAGTCTTTGACTTTGCATCTCATCATCAACATCAGTTATCAAACAGAGTAGTATCATAAGCACAAGATACCAACCAACCAACAAGAATAGATCAGCTTGTAAGGGTAAGTTCCAGCTTAATGAGAAATCTCGAGTTTTAAGTCCTGTTAATGCAGCGTTACAACTTGAATGGAGGGCTTTACCACCCTTGTGGTCCTACTTGGCCCCGATTTGGATTACTAGACATCCAATGAGGTGACCTATACCAGATGGTTTAAGATGAACAAAAGAAAACACACACACACATGCACACACAAACAAAGGTTTTGCCAGCTTCCGTGATGTCATGGATAAGGATCCAACTATATCAAATTTCTAAGAAAACAAGAAACCAGTTGATGATGCTGCTGCATACCTTATTGGTCATTGATTAGAACCATCCATTGTACTTGCACCACTTTTCATAAAACGATCCCATTGGTGGGAGGTCTGGACAAGGAACCACAAGTGTAAGGCTAACACCTTGGATTATGCGCTTTTTATTTCCACCACTGCTGCTGATTGTTCTGTGTATCTTCCTTGGAAGAAGGGTATTCTACCATCCTTAACTCGGCTTTGGAGACGATCAAACCCAAAAAGCAGTCTCCGTCCCAACACTCAGAATCAAATGCCACAACTGTTTTCAACAATTTTTCTTCCCACTTTATGAACCAACTCAACATTCTACAGTCAGTTTGGCTTCCCATCAACCAGCAAATCAAGGCGAATGCCATCATCTAAGCAGTTATCACTTTTCAATCCCTAAGAGCTCAAGGCATCGGTAAAAAGCTTGCATACAATTACAAGTGAATAGATGGCTGGAACGAGCCGACAATCTAGATTTTACAGATGAAGCATTTGTTTTTAGAAGTTTCATCCGTTATCCCTACTACCATCCATACTTTTCTTCGTCTACGTTGGTCAAAAGATTTTTTAAAAAAGGTCAATTTCTAATATAACAAGGAGAAACAAAATACTTGCAGAAGTTTCTATATAATTCCTCGAGTAACAATAGAAAAATGTACGCATTGAATGTGTTACTCGAATTCTTCAGTTATCACCAGACTCACCACTCACCAGAATATAAAGATGTTCGTTAAGATTTCTGTTGATGAAGGTTCAAAATTGCTATATTATGCTGAAAAGGGGAAATGGAAAAGTTTTATAAAAAAAAAATAAAAAAGACAAAGGGTATTGAGATTGCATGCTGAGTAAAGGAAAAATATTGTAAAAGGAAAGAAAGGAGATGCCTCTGGTGGAGATAATGGACGACATAAACAGCTTAACTCTCCAACTCATTGTTCCCATAATGCTGGTAAAAACTCTTGTTCATTACCTCAATAAGATATATGTTTCATCATCTTATACGACTCCTCGAAGGTCACAAATTAATATAAGTTGTTTCCTTCTTCAACGAAACCTCCCAAGACGATCCATGATAAAGTGCCATCCTAGGATCCTTTAAAGACCGATCAAACAAATCAACCTAAGCTTCATCACAACAATTGCAACAAATTCGAAAAATCACTCTTTACCAACCATTCTTTTTCTCTTAATAATAAGTTCCTACTCAAAATCCGACATTCCCATCAATATACACACCACCGCTAAAAAGCAGCATTGTCATTGCTATTATCATCAATATAATACCAAGCGAGCTTTGGGAAATCTATTAGTAAGTCTATATAGCAAGGAAAACAATCACGCAGAAGAACCTTCCATATTCCACAACTTTCCAATCAACATATCTTCTTCATCGAAGTTCCTGAAGTCTTTGAAGTAAGAACTAAATCTAAAGCTCAATCTCCGGTATAGAGTTCAACAGGGAAACAAAAGGTGAATTATAAATACAACTAGTCACTGATCCTCTGAGACCTCTACATAGCATATGCTGGTAAGTGATAAGTAGAATAATACCATAAATTAGAAGCACAATAAACCAAACTACTATAATGACCAGAACATGAAATATGTTCACTAAGATTCTGTCAGTGTATGTACAAGATTACTGACTGAGAAAAAAGAATACTAAAAACAACAGTAATGTCAAAGTGAGGTTATAGAGACTAATGAAAAAAAGAAGCAGTATTTACTCATTGCTTGTGAAGAGAGTGCTCAACCATCAACCTCAGCCGTTTAGCCAACACCTCAAACTCCACAAGACGTTGTTCCTTAGATCGTTTCTCAAAACTCTTCTCTTTCTCCCCTTTCAAACAATCCTCCAAACTCGAGCAATGACAATCAAACCCCATCCTGACTTCTTCCACAGACTGATCAAACGCATCAACAAAAGCCTTCCTCGCAAGATTCTTAACCTCACCCCACAAGTCATTTCCATCCACCCGCATTTCCTCCCCACCAACTCCACCCTCAAACTCCACATTCACTTCACTCAATTTCACATCATTCCCAAACCCCTCAAACCCATTGTCATTATTATTATTATTATTATTATTATTATTATCGTCATCCTCATTGTCAACATGTTTAATTCTGCTCGATTTCAGAACCGATCCCATTTCCATTTCTTGACTACCCACCGAAGGCAAAGCCAAGACCGCAGTTGAAACTGAATGCAGGATCACAGGCGAAAAACTAACTTTAACACCGACTAAATTCGACTTAATTGGTTTAACACTACTATTTCCACCACCACTATTGAAAAACGGTGACGTGGACGCATAATCCACGTGCCACAGCTGCCTCGAGAGTTCGTAGAGCGCACGATCGTGGGGCGACAGCAGCGACTTATCAAGCCCTTTAGCTAATCGCGACGAAACAACCCGAAACTTCTTTCGCAGCCGGCGAATCTTCTCGGAGAGCTGCGATTTCGAGTACGGCTGCGACATTGTGTTGGAGAATCTCGAATAGAAGATTCCCAAATCTCTGGGGAACGAAAGAGGCTCGTTGGAACATTCTAGAAGGCCCTGGAGAAATCGGATCTCGTCGGGTTCGGTCCAAATCCGGTGGAATTTGAAGGGCGGGGGACGCGGGTCAGTGTTAACGTGGAGGGTGGTAGGGTCCAGGTCATCGGTGGGGTCGTCGTCGAGGAGGTAATCCGGGGTGATGGGTTCGAATTTGAGAATTGGAGAATTAGGGTTGGAGGGGGATGAAAAGGAGGAGGAGTCTTTGCGCTTGATGGGGAGTTTTCTGGAGGAGGGTGGCTTGAATGAGGAGATGGGTTGGGGTTGAATTGGGGTAGCTGGTGGGGTGGAGTCCATGATCGATTGGTTTGCTAGTAATTGGCTGAACACTGTGTGTGTTTGTGTGTGTTTTGTTTTTGGGAGGGTTGCACCAGTAGGGTTCATGTTATGTTCGGGGAAGGTTGGGACTTGGGGACTCAGATTTGGTCAAGATTAAGTGGAGAGTTATTATCGGTTTTGGAGCTTTTGATTTGATCAAACTTAATTTACAGCAATTTTCGGTTTTCTTTATGTAAAATTTTGTGAAGGATGGGATGAGATTGTATATGATGTAACTTTTTTGGGGTGGTTGTTGAATTTTTGAGAATTTGATTTTGTCAAATTACACCCCTTATTTGTAGTGCATTATAATCGTGTTACGAAGCGAGAAATTTGTTAGCAAAATTTGAAATTTCCACGAAAAATTAGAAAGCGACGGAAATTCAGCAAAGGAAAAAATATTCAAATTGTAGGAGTTTGCATTGATATAGAGCCTCAATTTGACCCGATTAGTTGTTTCGTAATTTTAGATATATGCATCATCTAAAAGAAAATGAACAAAGTATCGAATTATATGAGTGACATCATCACTGTTGTGTTACTCCATATGTAAGAGCCTCAATTTGACCCGATCAATTTTGTGTCATTCTAGATGTATGCATCAATTGAAAAAATTTGAGTCAAGTATCCAATATTAGTTCTAGGGATGTCAATTGTTGTCAAATAAATATCTATTTATCTGTCCTATCCATTCCCAATTAAATGGATATGAACAACCCATTTGATTTGGCAAGTCCCTTAGAGAGAGCCCCATTTATCCTCACTAAAATATGCAATATTAAATGGGCTTAAAGTGATGCCCATGCTGGATCATGGTGCTATAGTGCAGTCGTTTGATGCTCGTCGTATGGGCAAACAAGATTCAATGGTCACGATAGAATAAGCGAGCAAACAGACTATTTTACCAGCAAACGTCCGTCGAATGATAAATGACGCTTACAAGAAGAAAATCGAGTAAAATCACACCACAAAACCATGGAAACCATGGAAACCATGGCACCACCGATTCCAAATCTTTACCTCCACATACCCGACCAAATGCTAAAAATCATTATCTTCCCTAGTTTAATACTGAAAGAGAGAAGAGTAGAGAGAGAAAGTATATATTTCTGTATTGAATATCAAAATGTTATCGTTTATCTACTAATGAAGAAGACACAGTATATATACAGTAAAAGGGAGTGAGAGAGATTAACAAACTAATCTAACCACCTAACAAACTGCTAACCACCTAACAAACTGCTAATTAACTATCTTTCTTTGTTACATGTAACACCCCTGTAGATTCTTTATTTGTCTCATGAGATCCTTGTGTGGTAACATCCCCCCTCAAACTAATGCTGGAAAACAGATTGAAAGCATTGAGTTTGGAGAGCAGAAATTGCAGTTGATGAGAAGGAAGAGCCTTGGTAAAGAGATCTGCCAACTGCTCAGTGGAGGACACATGAGCTGTGGCTATAACACCAGCCTGCAGCTTATCTCGAACTAGATGACAATCTATTTCTATATGCTTTGATCTCTCATGAAACACAGGATTGGATGCCAGATATAGGGCTGCCTTGTTGTCACAAAATAAGGTAACTGGAGTAAGGTTAGAAACTCCAAAATCAGACAGCAAGCCAAGCAACCATGTGAGTTCACAAGTGGCATTTTCCATAGCCCTGTTCTCAGCCTCTGAAGAAGACCTAGAGACTGTGTGTTGCTTTTTAAACTTCCAAGAGATTAAGGAATTACCAAGAAGCATACAATAACCAGTAAGAGACCTCCTTGTGGTGGGACAAGAACCCCAGTCAGCATCACAATAAGCTGTCAATGTGATTGAGCTGGAGGAGGAGAAAAGTAATCCTTGACCAGCAGTACCCTTGAGATACCTCACCAGTTTCAAAGCTGCATTCAAATGTGGTTGTCTAGGAGAAGACATAAACTGTGAAAGAATGTGTACAGCATAGGAGATATCTGGTCTTGATATGGTGAGGTATATAAGCCTGCCAATCAATCTCCTGTACAAATTAGGATCATCAAGTGGTAACCCTGAGTCTGGAGTGAGACCATGATGTTGTTCAATAGGAACCTTGGAGATAGAAGCATTTACTAAGTTTGTATCATCGATGAGGTCAAGAGTATACTTTCTTTGATGCATACAAATACCAGTAGAATTTCTAGCTAATTCAATGCCAAGAAAGTACTTTAGATCACCAAGATCCTTAATGAGGAACTGAGAGTGGAGAAACTGCTTGAATGTTGTCACAAACTCAGGATTATCACTAGCAATAAGAAGGTCATCTACATAGACCAGAACTGCAAGAAATGCATTTGAAGTTTGCATAGTGAAAAAGGTATGATCATAGGCAGACTGGTGTAGACCAAACTGGAGAAGAGCTGTGTGCAGTTTAATGAACCATTGCCTTGGAGCCTGTTTTAAACCATAAAGTGACTTGTTCAATTTGCAGACCAAAGGTTGACCTGATTCAGAATGCACACCAGAAGGAGGAGAATAACCTGGAGGTAATTTCATATACACCTCCTCTTCTAAATCTCCATGAAGAAAGGCATTAGAAACATCCATTTGAGACACCTTCCAACCTTTAATAGCAGCTAAGGCTATAAAAAGTCTAACTGTTGTCATCTTGGCTACAGGTGCAAAAGTTTCAAAAAAATCTACCCCCTCTAGTTGATCATAACCCAAAGCAACCAGCCTAGCCTTGAATTTGTCAAGGGATCCATCTGATAGAAATTTCAATCTGAAAACCCATTTACATCCTATGGATTTCTTGCCTGGAGGAAGGACTTGCACTGTCTATGTATTATTGAGTTCTAGAGCTGCTAACTCAGTAGCCATTGCCTTACACCAATTTGGATTTAAGACAGCTTGTTTATATGATTTAGGTTCTGAATGAGATGAGATATTGCATATGTAGTTGAAGTAAGAAGGAGAAATAGATGAGTAAGATGGAAGAGTAAGATGGAAGAGTAGTGGTAGAACTGAGAGCTGTTGAAGCATTGCTGAAAGGGAGTCCAACAAAGTCCTTATACCTAGAAGGAAGAATTTTGGACCTGATAGGCCTACCAGAAGGGACTGAGGATGATGTGACTACATCTGAAGATGAATTAGAAGAAGGAAAAACAGTGTCAGAGGAGGAGGAAGCAGGAGGAACATGAGGTACAAGGGGAACAGTAGTAACAGGAACAGGAGCAGGATCCATATCAAAATTAGTAGCAGTAGGTGATGGAGTAAACATAGGAACAAAACAGTCTGCAGAAGGAGAATCCTTGTAGGGAAAAACATTTTCAAAGAATTGCACATCTCTGCTAAGAATAATTTTCTGAGTTGTCAAATCTAGAAGTTTATAAGCCTTCTTTCCTTGTGGATAGCCTAGAAAGATGCATTTGGTTGCCATAGGAGCAAATTTATCCCTTTGAGCTGACAAAGTAGATGCATAGCACAGACATCCCATGGTTTTGAGATGAGAATAAGAAGGAGGAGAGCCAATAAGACATTCATATGGTGTTTTATTATGCAGAAGGGGAGTAGGGAATCTGTTTATAAGATAAGTTGCTGTGAGAATGCATTCACCCCAGAATGTAATGGGTAAGTGGGCTTGAAATCTCAAAGCTCTAGCTACCTCAAGAATATGCCTATGTTTTCTCTCAACCCTTCCATTTTGCTGAGGAGTTTGAACACATGAGCTATGTTGTTCAATACCAAGAGATGTCAGAATAGGAGAAAGAGTGGAGTTGAAAAATTCTGTGCCATTGTCAGATCTTAATGTCTGGACAGTGGCATTAAATTGAGTTTTGACCATGGTTATGAATTGAAGTAGAACAGTAGACACCTGAGTTTTGGAGGACAACAAATAAGTCCAAGTGACCCTGGTGCAGTCATCAACAATAGTAAGAAAAGAAGAGTATCCATTATAGGTAGTATGTTTATAGGGACCCCATACATCACAATGTAACAATGGACAAGGTACAGAATTATGATTGGAGCTTAAAGGAAATGGTGTTCTTGTTTTCTTAGCTAAAGGACATATATCACAAACAAATGAATCATTGAGTTTGGTACAATTCAAATCAGGAATGCTGGATAAAGTATGTACAGACAAATGGCCTAATCTTTGATGCCATAATGTGGTATGAAGAGAAGATGAAGCTGCTGAGGAGGAGTTGACAGTATGACAGGTGGCCAAGTGGAATTTGTAAAGACCACCCTCCATTCTACCAATCCCCTTCACAATTTTGGTGACAGGGTCCTGAAACAGACAGATATGAGGATAGAACATGAGACACAAAGAGCTTTGAGAAGTCAATTTACTTCCTGAAAGTAAATTGAAATTGAATTGGGGAACATAGAGTACATCATATAGTGTAATGAGAGAAGAGAGTTTAACTGTGCCTTTGTGAGTGATCTTTGATGTCTGACCATTGGGAAGATGAATAATACAAGAAATAGGAATGGGATTGATAAGAGAAGAGAAGGAATTTGTAATATGATCAGAAGCCCCAGTGTCAATAATCCATTCAGTGTTAGACAAAGCCACATGAGTATCAGTTATAGAGCTAACATAACATGGAGAAGTGTAAGATATACCTGCTTGACAATCATCCAAGGTAGAGGATGTAATGCTGGAACCAACTGCTGACAGTAAGTTCTGATATTGAGCATCAGTTAAGCTAGAGGTGAGAGCATTGTAAGTGGTCATGTTAGCAGAAGAAGTAGCTTTGATAGATTGATTCTTTGGCATTTTTGCAGGGTTGGGAGGGACTCCAAATAAAGGATGCCATTCTGGAAACCCTTTTAGAAAGAAGCATGTATCCTTTATGTGACCTGTACCCCCACAGTGGTCACAGTGGAGATTTGCTTTGGTTACATTCTTGTCAGATCTCCTCTGAGGATTTGAAGAAGAAGGTTTGATCTGAAATGATTTATTCTTGACCAAGAGAGCTGTGGAAATGTCAGGAGTTGGTAAAAGAGCACTAAAAGAACTTTCATCATGTTCCAGAATGGAAACAGCTTTGGTGATACTAGGAAGAGGATTCATGGTGAGAATAGCACTTCTTGTGTGACTAAACCTTTCATTTAGGCCCATAAGAAACTGTGTGAGTTTTTGGAGGTTCTGTTGCTCAAGCTGGGATAAAGTTGCCTCACAAGTACATTGAATACCTGCTGTGAGATTCTCAATTTCATCCCACAAGGTACGGAATTTGGTGTAATAAGCTGAGATGGTGAGAGAAGTCTGTGATAGCTGTGTCAACTCCTTCTTTAGGTTAAAAACTTGAGGAGCATTACCCTGAGTGAAGCGAATTGCTAGGTCATCCCATATATCTTTTGCCAATTTGATATAGACTATGCTTGCCCTAATTTCAGATGACATAATTGAGGATCCAACCGATGATCATATCATTACACCTATTCCAAGCTGGATAGTATTTAGAATTGGAAGGAGGACACCTATGCAAGCCAGTGATTAACCCTAATTTCGACCTCGCGGAGAGATGTAATTGCATCGAACGACTCCACTGCGTATAATTTTTGCCGTCTAATACCTCCGTGACTAGAACCATTCCCGGAGTGTCATTAGGATGTAAGTAAAGAGGATGAGAAGAAGGAAGAACAAGATTTACCTCCTCCAAATCATACGCATCAATTTGGGAGTCATCGTCACAGGCAGCCATTGTTGAAGGAGAAGAACACTGAGGCAAATTGTCGAACAGTTGAGGAAGAACACAGAGAGGACGACCTGATCAGAGGCAGATTGAACTTGAAATCGATCGCGGAAGCTGAAAATCGCCTGGTGATGATACCATGAAAGAGAGAAGAGTAGAGAGAGAAAGTATATATTTCTGTATTGAATATCAAAATGTTATCGTTTATCTACTAATGAAGAAGACACAGTATATATACAGTAAAAGGGAGTGAGAGAGATTAACAAACTAATCTAACCACCTAACAAACTGCTAACCACCTAACAAACTGCTAATTAACTATCTTTCTTTGTTACATGTAACACCCCTGTAGATTCTTTATTTGTCTCATGAGATCCTTGTGTGGTAACAAATACTATCTCTAATCTTCGTAAAGACTTGCAAACAAAATTGGGTCTTGGCTCCATAGGGGCACAGCTCAACTCGACTTGTCGCGGCTCATTTACAACTTTGAAACCTTTAACTGTTACGGGCATTTCTCCAAAGGGATGTGTTTGCTGCGTTTCAAAACTCTAAATTTCCCTTTACTTTGATTGCATTGACCCTTGATTTCACATTCGACCTAAGATACCATGAGAAAAATGCCTAAACTCATTCCTTCCGAGTTCCCTTCTTTCATCAACAAACTTTCCCGCCTCTCCATTTCCACCAACCTCCAAACCCCACCCCCACAACCACCACCTGCGGAGGCCGCCACAGTCGCCACCATACTCAACTCCTTAGAAAATCCTCCCAACTGGGCCACCCTCACCCGTAAACTCAAGTCAACCCAACTCACGAATTCCGTAATCGAAAAAGTACTAATCCAACTCAAAGACCATCCATTGGACGCCAAGAAAGCACTGAGTTTCTTTCACTGGTCAGCCCAATTCAACACCACAAAGCACTCCCATCATATTTATTCCCTCACAATTCACATCTTGGTTCGTGCAAAATTGATCAAAGATGCCCGCGCATTGCTTGAATCAGTTTTAACTAGAGCTGGTTCTTGTAATTCCTTGATTTACTCCTTTGTTGATTCGCTGATTGGGTTTTACGAAATTACTTCTTCTAGTCCATTTGTTTTTGATTTGTTGGTACAAACGTGTTCTAA
>JAOWAN010071086.1:0-11333 GCA_028566635.1 Lobelia cardinalis
CCGAAGCGGTTTAGCAGGGTCACCCCCCTGCCCGTAACGGTGTTTCTTTGTTCCACAGGTCCTGTTGCCGCCGTGACGGCCAACCGCCGTCGCCTAGCTCGCCGGAAAAAAGTGTGCATCTTCATAGTGATGGATAGATAATGAGAGAGAGTGCTAATTATGATTTGATATAATATAAATATGAGTTTATAAATATCTATTATATAAATTAGATCAGCCAAATGAATAGTAACTTGTCAAATGAATAGTGATTTTTTGAAAAATGTGCAAAAGTTGATCGGAGATTTATGGGTATCACTCCCTCTACTATTCATTCACGTCTTTCAAGACAATGCTGACATATCTAGGCTTACTGGCTCCCCTTCTTTTCAGAATAGGTGTGTGGTTATTGGCAAAATGTCCTCTGATGCGGCAGTGTGTTTGTGTTGTTCTTTTTTTTTGTTTTCTTGGGATGAATTTGTGTAAAAGATTGACTGTGTAAAAGAATGCAAAAATAAGTTGAATTTATGTAAAAGATGGGTGCGTATCAAATTTGTATGGGTGGATGTGTGTTGGGAAGACAGAGAGGGGTGATGGGTGTGTGGGAGAATGTGTAATTTTTTTTTATTTTTTGACTTAATTAATTAAAAAATATATGTAAAATAATATATATTTTTTAATATTTTGAAACGTCGTGCCCTCGGGCACGGGCATTTACTAGTATTAAATAAGATAGATAAGATAGAAAATAATAGGTGTATTTGGGATCTCAGTTTTTCCACTTTGTTCGAAAAACGACAAATAATATTCACTTTGTTCTCTTGGGCGTTTTTCACCCAAGTTTTTTGTTTTTTGGTTTTTCTCTCTCATTGGTCCCACAAGTTTTCTCTCTATCTCTCTCTTACTTTTTACTTTAATCATTACAAAAACTCAAAAATCAAATCAAAAATCTACCCATCCAAACACACCCGTATTTTTTCTAATTTATCTTTTTTTAAATACACGTGTATTTATCTTTATATCTTATAAGACATTGGATCAAATCACACCTACTACTATGTCCAAGGAAAAATAATTCAAAACTGAATCAATCACCTCAAATCGATAAAATTGATGACAAAAAACATCGAACTATTATATGGTTTGATTTCAATTTATAATTTTATCAAAATCGACAATATTTATTTTGTTTGCAGTTTAGTATTGATATTACATTTTAAAAATCAAATCGAACCAATGCTATAATAATACTATATATTCAATTTATTATATTTAATTAATTACTAGTGTACATGTATATTATAAATACATTTATGGTTTGTAATACATAATATTATACTTACATAAATTTTTACTCGTTTTATTTTATTGTTAGTTTTCTCCATTCAATTTTTATCATATAAAATTAAGTTTACTATAATTTTGTATATTGAATCATAAAGTTTATAATTTTCATGATTGGAAAAAACTATACTCTATGTATTCGTTCAATCTTCTATCGAAATTTGAAGTTTATATTTTTTTTAAAATCGAAAATTTAATGAAATCGAATCAAAATAAATACGAAATCGAAGAATCCGTTTTTCATATTCTCGGGTTGACTTCGATTTTAAAAATGATAAAATTGAATATTTAGTTTGGTTTTAATTTTGATCAAAAGTGATCAAAATTGAACCAAACCGAATCATTATCACCTCTACTTACTACAATCTCTCTTTCTTACTCAATCGCTATTATGTATTAGTTATTTACATTTTTAGGGATAATTTTAAAATTCAACATTCTAAAAAAAAACATGAAATCCAAAGTAAAATTTAAATTAAAAAAATAACAAATCATATATCCAAAATGCCCCTGATATATATCTTGTAAACTAACCAATTAAACGAAATTTTGTGAATATTTTCCAAATAAAATGCCAATAACCCCATGGTCAAACACCCCTAAAGCTTTTACTCTTACAATACCTTTTTCTCATTATTAATTATTACCTGTCTTATGTTATGTAACCAAGATGCATATATTTAAGATGAGATTAATTACATTTTTTACCTTTTTATTAGATGATATAATGGTTTTTTTTTTTTTTTTTGTGTGTTTTATTCCTTTTGATGTATGGAGGCGAAGGGGTATTTGAGCTTGCTAATTGTGATTTTATTTTCACTTGTATCGCATGCATCAAAATGTCCAACAAGGATGCACATATAACAAATTAAAACAACCGTTCGACAAAGGTATAAAAACACAATAATTGGATAAGAATGTGAAAATTAAGTAGTTTTATGATCAATACGAAAATAAAAAGAATCATGCTTTAATTCATCAATTGCACTTGCATAACGTGAAACATTTTATTATTGCAAAATTTGGACATACATTTAGAATATTGGGCATTTTTTGCACATAATATATGTACTCCGTCTTTCAAACAATTGCTATAACTCGAGACTAATTTATATTATGAAGTTGTATTTAAATTTTGGTCAAAAGATTTTGTTAAATTTTGGATGAACACCTAATGGTCAAGATCTTTTAGACCATCTTTTAATCATTTATGTGTTTATCATATACAAAATGCATGCTTCTCGAATCTAACTTACATATATTAAAAAGTAGTTATACTTATAATAATTAATATTATTGATGAGTCCAAGCTCAATAACTGATTCAACAGGCTCACTCGGGATAAAATTCAACAGATAAGCTCAATTAAAGAAAGATTACACATCGCCTTTTTTTATTCTCGAAATCATTTTCTAAGGGAAAAGGGGATCTTTCCTCTTCTTCTTTTAGGGCTGTTCTGTGTGAAGCTCTAGTCGCTCCAGGTGCGGGACTGCTCGATAGTAGCTTTTTCTGATGATGACGCTTGGGCTCAGGGATTAAGTGGCGGTCTAGTGATCCGCCCAACAGATGACTAGGATGATCGCCCTAATCACCTATTTCTTGTCCGCCTATCTACATCGTCGCCTCCTTCTTCGCCATACTAGGTAAAATGGGTGGTTAGATACAGACAGTCACCTGGTACTTGTTCATTTTCTCAGTTAAAAAGACCTTTCACGTGGCAAGAATCCCTTGGCTTCTCCAATCGACACGGACTCAGTCTTCGACCTCATATAGTAAATAGCCCACGTCACCAACAGCTCCTCCTATGTTGGAGAAAGTGGTCGACACGGACTCAATCTTCTACCTCATCTAGTAAGTAGCCCACATCACCAACAGCTCCTCCTATGTTGGAGAGAGTGGTTCAATATATGCAGCCACCAGTGCTCATCCGTATAGCCTCATCATCAAGCAACTATAGATACCATTTATTTCCACCTAGCTAAAGGTAACAAAACTTTACACTATAAAATTGCTGCTAAATTGCAGACACGCACTCACTGCAATTTACATTACTTCTGAACAATTTCTTTTACGTTTCTCAAGGAGCTACCGAAAATTTCACAACTCATTTTTATGAAAATCTTATTCTCACGTCAGAGCGTTCGAGCGAGGCGAAAACGTTGCTCTTTCCGTTAGGTGTTGTTCCTTTTGACATATTTAAAATCACACACAGTTGTCATCATTGGATTGGATTATCATTTGAGTTGTACACTGTGCAATATGTAGATCGTGAAAAACTAATGCACGATCAATTATATTTAAACTAAAATAAAAATATTTATTAAATAATTAGCATAATTAGCATAATTAGCAAAAGCAGTTTAATTAAGTACATTAATGTTAACAATTAAAGGAAAAAGTAAGCTCTAATAAGTACCATTCGCTTAAATTATTGCATTACCGTTGAATTGCAAACGTCAAAAGCAAAAAAAAAAAAAAAAAAAAAAAAAAAAAACTTTAATAACATATATAAAGAGCTAAAAGATTGGTTGTTGAAAAACTCAAAATAGCAGTTGAGCCATATATTTTCCCATGTCGTATACCCACATGAAAATATTTTACTCATTTAAACAAATTACATTTTTTCACTTAATTCAAAAAGTTGGTACAAAAATGACGTTTACGGTTTACTTGATAAGTTTAAAAAATAATTTTTTCTCACTTAGTACTTATTTTATATACCAACTGGGGTTGGTTCAAGTGATAAGCTGTTTGGATTCACTTAAAAGAGGTTTCAAGTTCGAGTCATGCAGAAAATTTTCGCTATGAGACTAACCCACCCATGTTAAATCCACAATCCGGATCGGACAAAATTATTTAAATTTTAAAGGATAAATAAGTAATTTAGAATTCCATCAAAAATAAAATCAAACAAAAATAAAACCATTCAAAAAATCATTCGTCCAAACATACTCTCGATATTGTTCAATATACTAGTAGTCGTGGCACATGTGTGTGTAAATGTAATTATTCAATTTAGCATATTAATTTAAGTGTATACATTGAAATTGTAATTATTAATTTTAAATACAAAATTTTAGAATTTATCTATAGTTAATTCAGGTATGATTTAATTAAATTAATAATAGTTGTGGATTTTTTTTCAAAATATTGGATGTTTGGAAAAATTATGTGTAAATTGAAGGGACTACCTTGAAGTTAAAAGATGAATTAGGGCATAGTTTTCATGAATTTTCCTAAAATTATCTCGAAAGAATAAACACCCCAATATTTCAAGACTGCCTCCCGCCTTTTTCTCGCACGGTCCTAGGTCAATTTTCCCGCCCTCGCCCGCTCTCTCTCTCTCTCTCTCTCCCTGAACTTACGTAACCGGCGACCGTACAATCAGGCAACACATTGAGCGACCATCGCAGCGCCTAAGATCATCACAGTCGAGGTACCTTACTCTACTTCCCTCTTTCTCCTTAGAACGGCCGATCGTAGCCCACGCGAATCGATCATTGATATTGTTTCTCTTTGTTTCTCACTCGCAGTTCGAATACATATGCATTTCGCATCGTTTAAGTTAATTTGAAAGTACTGGGGTTTTCTCCTTAAATTCTCAGAATGAAACTTAATTTAGAGATTCGTAACATTTTAGGACATATGAAACAGTTTGGATGCTAGAAATTGGGTCATAGGCGAAAGTGAAGATTGTAATGTTTGAAATTGGGAGTTTTATATCAGGGCGGTTTCACACCAATGAAGTTCACGGGGCTAATTTATCGGAAATGGATTTTGACATATTTTGACATTTGTTTACTTTTACCTTTCATCGCCTATCATCAATCCGTAGACGATTGTCTGTTGTCTACATCAAATAGTTGTAGGTTTTATGCCATGATTAAGTATTCATGCTTAATAAATTAGTAATAATTTTGTATTGCTAACAAGTACCCTTATCCATTTCATTCAAAAGTCTAGTTCAAAAAAATGAAGCTAATACAATGATTTCCATAGTTACCTTTCTTAAATTGAACGTAACTAGAAAGTCTATTTTAACTCTTAAAATTAAGGGTTTTTTATGGAGACTACTATTAATTCTTGATTTCCAAATGTGGTTTCTCATTGATATGTGGTCGATACTATAGTGTTTGATTTCAAAAAGTGAACTTTCTTTCTGGTGATGTGAGAGAGTCTGGATTCTGGAGTGAGAAACTTGTTTGCTAGGAAAATCATGCAAGATAGATCTTTATAGTCACCACATACATTATACATGTTGTTTACGTTGCATCGTTTGCCCTTCCCTTTTCCGTAAGAATATTGCTGTGCATTGTATCTTGAGGAAGTGATGGCTCTCGCTCAAGATTAAGACCTTGCTGGTTGCTTGGATGGTGAAAGTATTGTTCATTGCATCCGGTAAATGGTGAGACTTCTCACCGGATGTTTAACTTCCAATGGAGTGACATGCGCACCCACCTGCTGGAAAAATGGAGGTTCTGACAATTCGTATCAACTTGAGGTCCTAGAGAGGGGAGACACTTTAGTGCAATTACGTGATCCCTCCTTTCTTGATCTTTAAAATAGGAAGTCTGTTATTGGTCCGCCTCTTCTTTCCAGTACAGATATATGCAGTGCTATACACTTGCATCCCACATATCCATTGGACTATGGCAGGAGCCAAAATTTAGTTTGTTTGATACTGCAGTCATCAAATAATGGAAGCTGGAGCTTTAATTCTGTATCTGAACTTGCTCCTCTACCTGATATGCATGACAAATTTGTGATGAGTCATGAGTGTTAGTCTATCCGAATCAGTTTCCTGATGTTGTTGGTAGTAAGATCACTGTTTCATATGATCACAAACAAATACTTTTGATTATCACTTGGATTCAAGTGTGGAAGATGAACTTAATTTAGTCGTGCTGATGGAAATTAGTTCCCATTATTGGTAGGCACAGAACTGCAATGGATTAGATTAAGATTGAGATTGAGGAGTGATGGCTCTCTTTCAAGATTAAGACTCCGCTGGATGCCTGGACTGTGAAAGTATTGCTGATATAATTTGGTAAATGGAGAGAAATGTCGATGCATAACTTCAACAGAGTGATATACGCACCTACTGAAAAAGTGGAGGTTCTGACAATTCTTATCAACTCGAGGTCCTAGATCAGAGAGGGGAGTAAAGGTGGGAGCGACTACTCAACCTGTCCTTCTTTGAGTTTTACAATAGGAAGTCTGGTATTGGTCTGTCCCTTTTTTCTGGTACAGAGATATGCCGAGCAATTTACTTGCATCCCTACTAATCCATGGCGGGAGCCCGATTTTAGCTCTTTTGATACTACAGTCATCAAATAATGAAAGCTAGAGTATTGGTTCTGGTCCTGAACTTGCTCCTCTACCTGATATGAATGACTAATTTATGCTAAGCGTTGTTGTTGGTAATAAGATAACTGTTTCCTTAGTTATGGATCACAAAACAAGTGTTTTGAAATGCTGCTGACGATGAACCTTGATGGTGACAATTTAGTTTAGTTCCAACAAGAGGTTTGTGTAAAAATGCGAGTCTAATTCCTCTGGCAATGCAACCTCTCAAAGGATATTTGCTTAACTTGGTTGCTTAGTGATATATTAGTCCAATTGATCCCCCATTATGGCTTTTAGTTACAATGGCATATGCACATATCTAAGGTGGAACTTTTCCATTGCTGAAATGCCTATGATATAGAAAGACATTGTTCATAAGCATGCCATATGTTTTTTCCATCTCCCTTATGATTTTATCATATAAGCATGCCATCTGAAATCATAATGGCGCCCCATAACCTGGTAGTGCAAGGCTAAGTCATTGACAGCCAGTGAAGAACCGGCCATCAGAAAGTTATGTACTTCAGTTTGTGTTTTCAATTTTGAGGTTTGGTGGTGGATGAGAATCATCCTTTGGTATTTGCGGGATATAGAGAGATGAAGAATTGTCCTAATTTCTTTCTGAATGATAACATTACTAAGAGTTTCATGCTGGACAGTTATGAGCGTTTCATTAAAATTTGTGATCTTTTGTTCTTCTATGATCAATTGTAGCAAATTTTTATCATGATAGGCGATAATTGTTCAGTGGCTTCCAATCCGTAGAAAGCTTATCTGAAAACATAACGAGGTAGCATTGTGATCTTGATTGATGAGATCTATGTAAACTATGATGAACCCATGCATGAAACATTTTTGAAAATGGCCTATCTGAAAACCACAAAGTCAGAGAAATTGTTCTTATACTGTGGGGGATGTAAAGCTCATCCTATAAAAATCTTCCCTTACAAATTTGGTCACCGTGTGTCAGCATAACTGATTCCTTAACAAAAGATTCCAACAAGGAAAGCAAAACCAGAAACCAACATGCGCAACCCATAACCTACTCCCAAATCCCAATCCCAATCCTCCGTAATTACACTCTTCCGACATATTACCATTTGCTGATGGTCCAAGTAGTTTTTCATGACATATAACCCATTATCAATTGACATGTACTTACCCAACTGAAACATACTCTTCACTTTTATACTAGTTAATTGGGCATGCAATAAACGTGAAAAGTGATTAACATACAATTGTTATTCTTATGATTTAATTTTTACCAAATAAAATTGAGTTTGTTTGTTTTTGATATTAAATAACCTTGGCCAAGTTACCAAGTCCTTTGGCCCATGCAGTTGCATTGGTTGAAGGCTCGCTAGGCCACAAGTAAAAATATTAATGCCCTGCCTGCGGGTAACTTCTAGCTTAGAGTTCAGTTTTCATTACAACGGGAGGTCTCAGGTTCTTAAAAAAGTACTGAAGTGCTGAAAAGCCATTGATAGACGTTTTCACTTTCTTCCTCAACACAGACGCGCATGCTGTGGGGGAAGCATTAGAAATAAACATATTCACACAGACCTCAATTGTGGCCAATAGCTTGTGAATCTATATTATTGGCGACAACTACTTTTTGAATTGTTATTCTCTTGTTCATTGCCATTTGAAGGATTAATTTTTATTCACCTACGGTGTATATAATTAAATTACACAACTCGATTCCTATTAACTTGAATGTATTGGCAACGAACCTGCTAGGAATGTGCTGTTATTACATACGAGGGTGCTGAAGATCCTTAATTAGGATTCCTTGTCAACCATTAGGTCCTAGATCAGAGGCGAAAAAATTTAGGAGCCCCTACTCAAACCATCCTTTCACTAGCTATGCAATAGAAAGTGTGATATTGGCTTGTCTCTTCTTTGAGTATCATTTACTTGCGTCCCAATACCTACATGAGTGACAGATTTTTTAGGACTTAGTTGCTATGATACTATAGTTTTCAACTATTGAAGGTGGAATGCTAAATTTTGATTCTGAACTTGCTCCTCTACCTACATGAGTGACAGATTTGTGATGAGTGTTTGTCTATCGAATCGCTTTCCTAATGTTACGGGCAGTAAGTTATACCAGTTTCATTAGTTTTGCATCACATAATGTAACTTTTTGACTAGACATGGCTTTCAGTATGGAGGATGGATGTAGTTAAGTTGGTACTATGATGAGAACAAAATACTTTAGTTCCCATCAGTGGTTCGTGTAAACTTGCTGAGTCCAACTGCACTGGTAATGGAAAATTTTGGAGGAGATATTCTTTGCTTGGTTGCCTGCCCAGGGTGCTTGATGGTGCTGCGTTAGTTCAATTGATTTCCCCATTCTGAGTTTTAGTTACAATAGTATATATAACATATATATACATATATATAACATATATATACATATATATAACATATATATACATATATATAACATATATATACATATATATATGACCGTGCGAACCACTAGGATTCAACAATTTGGTACCTATTGGATCTAAGTGATATTTGTTGGATATTAGTTGATATATGTTGGATCTTAGTATTACTAAGACAGTAATACTAAAGTAGTACTAAGATCCAACATATATCAAATTGTTCGATCCTAGTGATTCGCACGGTTTTTAGATTTTTATGTGAACATCTACCTTATTATATATATATATATATGTATATCACTAAGGTCCCTCAAATATCAAATTGTTGGATCCTAGTGGTTCGCACGGTTTTTAGATTTTTATTTGAACATATATATATATATATATATATGTGTATATACGGAGGTGATCGGTTGCGAACCTCCCTAAGTTGTGAACTTGCGAACCGCCTACACCATGAAATTTTCAAATGTGAACCATAAATATGTGAACCATGAAATATATAACAGTGAACCATGAATTTTAACTATGAATCATGAAATATGTGAACCATGAAATTTGCCACCGTGAACCATGAAAAGTCAACTGAAAATCATGAAATCTGTGAACCATGAAACAAACATGGTTCTAGTTCGCAAATATTTAGCGGTTCTCAACTGATCAGCTACCTATGTGTGTGTGTGTATATATATATAGTTGAGGATCTGACCATGGAAGAATAGTATTTGTATGAATGCCATGTTAAACCCTGCTGCCATCCCATAAAACAGGGTTATGCAATGTCAAAGTCAATAGAAGCCAGAGAAGAATTGGTCATCAAAAGGCCATGTCCTAATTTATGGTTTTTAAGTATTTTAGGTTTTGTTGGTGGAAGTAATAGCAAGGCACTTTGTGGTTTGTGAGATCTAGAGAGATTAAGAGCTGTCGTTTCTTGCTGGACAATACATATTTTGGGTTTATGCTGAATGATTATGAGCATTTCTCTTAGCACGAGTTTTATTACCTTTTGTTCTTCTATGACTATCACAACTGTTCTAATAACAATAGGCAATAATTGTCAATGGCTATCAATTTTCAATTTGTAGAAAGCATATTTGAATGATCTTTATTGAGGAAATGTCTCCAAATAAACTTATTCAGGCCTTTACACCAGTATCTATCTGACAGCTGATCAATTTTCTTTTTGATAAATATCTAACAACTGATCGTTGTCCTTAACTCTTCAGTTGGCTTCTTTTCAGACAATGTACCAGTTAGAAGTGATGATGCTATTTAAAATGGTTCGGAATAGAGACACTAACGACAATTAGATTATGGTCAGATAGCCCTGATCTGCTATGAAATAAAAAATTGCTAGATGAGTGGCAGACTTGAAATATGTCATTTTCGGACTCCCTGCACTCCATATAAAGCTTTTAAAAAGTTCATTACATCTTAATATCTTATACATTTTCAGTTACAAGGTAGATATCCTGTAGAACTATAATCTTAAAGTGTTTGATAATAATTAGTTGTTTTAATTTGGACTGGAGTAGTGTCCAGTTACTTTTTGGTGCAGCACCAGAAACTAATGAGCTATTCTTTAGCAGCTTTATCATTTATGCTTGTCCCTAATTATGTATATGATCACACGTCTCATTTACTTGAACCATTGTTTCCTGATGCAATGTCGCTTCATGGTAGCTTATCTTTGGATACGAGTATAGTGAGGGCATTAGCACAAGAAACAATTAGTAGGTTATTTCCAAGATGCTTTTATTTTCCCTTTTTGTTATTGGTTTGGGGAAATGAACCAACGTTTGTAATTTTAAATTATTTTCTTTCCTAATGAGAAGTTATACGTGGTGGAGAGAGTTGGAGATTGCGCAACCTGAATCAGGTTTCAAAACAGGAGCAGAAGCAGTTCTATCAGTTCAGCCAAACGTGTCGATCTCTATTGCATATCACCCTCTCTTTGGTCCTCATGATGACTTGATTCTACTGGAGCTTGATGAGAAGCTCCTCCCAGATGTCCTACACCAAAGGTGAGCAATTACTCCATGCACATGATTGGTAGCTCTTCTGTCACGCCTACTATTTTGGGCCATTTGTTTCACTTCTCAATTCTAATGTTTTTCATTTCAGAGTGAGCTTAAGGGGACAGCCTGATGAAAATGCAGTTCTCTGTACTCGGTCAAAAACTTATGCTGTTAAATTTGTTGGTACCTCCAACTCTGTATTCCTTGTACCACCCTCAAACCAATTTATATTGCATGAAAATCCACAAGC
>JAOWAN010071107.1:0-11331 GCA_028566635.1 Lobelia cardinalis
TGCATATAATTATTTTTTATTTTGATATATTTTGAATATAAAAAAATAAATTATCGAATATTATTGCGCCGTGTCCGCATTTACTAGTTAAAACTAAATGTAGGCATAATTGGTCGATAGGCACAAATTGATCCACATGAACCGCCATACCTGTCTTCACCAATACGTGCCATTTGCCCTCCCTCCCTCCCCCATTTCCATTTCCGTTCCCACACAAACCAAAAAACACACACACAGACACACATTCTCTCTCTCTCTCTCTCTCTGACTATACTGTACAAACCAGACTTCCAGTACCACATTCTAGAACGAACGAAGGGATTCTCTCCGATCATCATCAGAAGAAGACGGTATCATGTCTCGGTTAATCCATTCAAGACTTTCTCTCTCCAGAATCTAGTAAGTTTCTTCTCTCTTCTTCCCACCCTCATTAATCAACCAATCAACCAATCAATGCATATGTGCTTTGTATTCTCAGCAATCAATCCATTGGAAACTCGAGAGAATTATGAAGGAGCAAAATCCACATGCACCGATTGTTTCTTCAATCGAGCTGCTCTTCCGTTCTTACATATTTCCCCCCCGAATTTGTTGTTTTTATTTTTATTTATGTTTCTATTTCCGGGGAGAATCATGGGCCGCCTAAATTGACTCTTTTACATTCATTCACATGGAACAGTGCTGTGTGTGTGCGCGCGCGTGTTCCAGTTATTATGTTCTATTTTATTATTCACGACGGCCTATATGGACTCATTTTCATTCATTCACTCACATGAAACAGTACATTGTCTGTATCAAGAAACGGCAGATTTTTGTCAACAGAGTCTAATAAATTCGATGAACCCTTCAAAGTTGAAGAAGCTGAGACCGTAAATATTCCTCCACCTCCGACCGAGAAGGTACTTACAGAACTGTATGCTTCCAATTGTCGCACTCAACATTTTTCTTTTTACGTTACTGCGGATCCTACATAGTTATTTAAATTTTTGTTGATTTAGTTACTCGTGTTGGGTGGAAACGGATTTGTTGGTTCCCATATTTGTAAAGAGGCGGTGGATCGTGGCCTGTCTGTTGCTAGCCTTAGCAGGTACCATTTTCTATCTCATTGAATTGTTTTATATCTCAAGGCTCCATATTTTCTGATAATCTGGGCTGTTAATGTACTCTATTTGACCATTTCTAAAAGATCCCACTACATTTTCATTTTTGTTTTTTCAATTTTGATGTTGGTGCTTAACAAATTAATATAAAGTATTAAGTTCTCCAATATGTGGTCGAGGATTGGATGTTGCCATTTACTGTTAATTAAATGGAAGTAGGTGGACTTTGTCAACTTTGAGAGTCAGTACAGTAGAATGTAGGATGCGAGTATCCATGGGGTGTGATATGTACTCTGTAAGATATCATTGATCTGACTGGTTGCTAACAAAGAACATTAAGATGTAGATATTAGGGTGGAAGCCAAGACTTATTAGGGGAGGAGAAAGAGATCAGCGGGTCATGATTGAGACTGCCCTATTTGAAATGCTGTGTTGTTCACACTACCGAAGTCTCCATCTAGAAACTTGTGTCAAATTCACAATTATTGATCCTTGTGAGATGAGGTTGTGAAACTCTATTATAAGCGAGTATCGGATGTATTTGTCGACAATCTTGATTACTTGTCGTCCTCCTAATCTTCATCCACTGATCATAGCCCAAGCCCCATGAGTAGAGATGGCAAGCAGCACTTTCTCTCAGTAATTGGTCACACATGTCGCCTATGCGCGATATTGCACATATATGTTGCATTCGACTTGCTCTCGACTCTGGTTGCCGAAACAATAACCCTCGAGATCACCACAACCAGCTCAATCTCAGGTTTTGAAGGACTCTAGACCAACTGGTGCGCTTTTGAGTAGCTAGACTTGAAGTGTTCTATGCTCGGCAGTCCTGTAGGGATGTAACTGCAAGTAGTAGGTTGTTTGTCACTACTCTTGGGCATGCACACTTCTCGAGATCCTTATTGGTTGGATGTCCTGGTTCGAGGACCAGTCGATCTCCTAGGGTAGGTGGCGGTTTTGCTCCATACCAAACACTTCAATCTCAGGGACGTCTTGTCTCTGAAAGTTTTTGATAAGGCCGGGTGTGACCATAGGAACCTAATATTATGTTGTGCTGTTGTCCAATTTCACGTTAGGCAGTAAGGGTCGGAGAAGGACAATCATTCATTCTTAAAATCTGCATTCTTTAGACCAAAGGGTCCACAGAAAATGGGTGGGGACAGAGAAGCCCACCGTTTCTCCTTGGCTGATGCACTCGGTCTCGGTCCACTTTCGGTGCTCTTCATGGGCCTAGTCCCTTCTCCTAAGCTAGGTCTTAGTCCGTTTAAGCGGTTGGGTGAGTACGCGGCAATCTTGTCGAGTGGAATGCGTGGCACAAACCATTAAACCAATAGTAGAGGACCATTTAATGATATTATATAATCTCTTTCTTAAGAAGAAGATGTCTCCCGCAAGCTTGTATATTCGAAATACGTGGTTAACATAGGCTGATAACCAAGGGAGATACTTGTAATGAAGAAAAGAGTCTCCCCTACTTGTACAAAGATTATTGATTTTGGGCTGACGTATGTTTTGTTTGATCAAATTGGTCATGGAAATTAACTTAATTTATTTGCTCCTAACTCTCCCTTGCAGATCCGGCAAGTCATCAATTCAAGAACATTGGGCAAACAGCGTGAACTGGCATCAAGGTATTGCTTCTTGTTTGATATACTATACTTCCGCATTGTCCTTTGTCGGATTGGAGGACTCAAATAGTCTCTTATGTGCTTGCAGGAGATCTGCTTTCCAGTGATTCATGGAAGGAAGCATTGAAAGGAGTGACTTCTGTTGTATGTATTGCTTAGTAGAATTTTATTTACTACCAAATTCTTCTAGAAATGAATTCTAAGTCTGTTTCTATCACTCAGCTTTTCCAAAAACTTATCATGAAAGTCTCTTGAGCAGAATCCTTATGCTAAACTCTGAAAATAAGACAAGAGCCGTAATATAAACATATTCTTCTGTAGATGATGTTTTTAACCGCTACTTATGAACCAGTAGTTAGTTTGCTATTACTCGTAGCAGAATTTGCTCTTTTCATCTTCTGGGTTAGAATGAATTAACCACATATGCTCTCTTCCTTTTGATATTAGATTGCACCCTAGGTTTACGGCCTTAATTTGCTATTCATTTTTTACTTCCTTTGGGAGGGAGGGGGTAGGAAGGGGTGGTATGATATGTTTTCTCAGGTAGCATGAAAATGGGTTTGCTTCTGATGGTTATGTGGTTAAAAATTTCACTAAAAGATGGACTGGACTTCTATTTATCTCGTCTACATGCTGGCCATGTTCAAGAGGTTTAATGCAAGCATAAGCAATGCCCTACTTAGACAAATTACTGGGAATGTCTGTTAGCAGCGTACTTGGGTGGTGACGTCAGTGTGAAGTATGCACTTTTCTGAGCCAACTTCATTTGCTTATGGAAATTATGCACCAGCAAGGGTGATCATGCTGTACTTAGGGGTGCATTTATAGTCAGTGCATGTCATCTGTGAAGAGTTTTTGAGGTGCTTACTATTCTGAGAAACCCAAACATAAAAGAGAATGATAAAGGTGTAGAAATTTGTTGACTCAACTGCCCTCCTGAGTACATGGGTTGTTTGCTTCGAGGTTATGTACTGCTTCAAGGTAACCTTGTCCGCCGAGATGATAAACCAAATTAACCTCTGGGCAAATTTTTGGACTGCTAAATGTTTCACAAGTGGATAGGTGCCTTTAGAATCACGCAATGCGGTTTTCCTTCCCTTGCCTTCAGGTATCCTGCATTCTCACGCTACCTTCTGCAATTCGTTTTGACCTACTTGTGTAACGCCATCCATTCCGTGTCTTCCTACAGGTGAGGTTTAGAGCTCAAGGTGTTTTTGCATACGATTACAGAAACAGTGGCGGTTAGAGATTCCTCAGGAAGGTGCAAGAGTTGAGAGGGTTGAAGAGGATGACACTTTCTAGGGCCACTATCTAGTGTTCAGTGTTGGTTTCTGGTGGCGTCAACTAGTGCTTTGGTTTTGATGCTGAGTTATTTAAAATGTTCGACGGCTGTTAGATTTATTCTAGATGGATGAAGGTTATTGGGTGACGAGACAGTTAACAGAGCATAATTAAGAATCATGGCACGGGACTGGATAGAAAAGAATAAGAATTTAGAAGTAGGAGAAGGGGTTTGCGTATCAAAGCTGTTTGACAAATATGTCATCGAGGCTTCGTTTTGAAACCACATGATGGGGCACAAAGTACTGAACTTGACCTACGACTGTATGTATGGAAGAGAGGGAAGAAAGAAAGAATAATGTTTACTTTTGTAAGGAATCAGTCAGCACACAGGCCACAATGGCAAAAGCCTCAACTCAAATATTATTTATCTATTTTAAATTAACGTTGAGGGATTATATGATATATATCGGACAAAAGTAAATCCCAATCCTACTAGGACTGGGGCAACTTAATGAATGAGTATGAGAAAGAAAAGCTAATTATAATAAAAGTGACTGAAGGACTCGAATAGTAATCTAGAACAACCTAAGAACTGATGAATTATAAGAAAATTTATTCCTATAAGTGATACTCCATACAATACAACCGATTAAGTCCTGCTCTAATGTCATTTTTCTTGTGTTTCTGTCCTGCATCAGGAAGGGATACCAATTAATTCATCTGAGCACTCTTTTCTTTCGTTATGTTTACTTCATTGTGGTAAATCGTAATTGGTTGCATTTTCTGGGAGATTAATTGGTTGGAGGGTCCTGCTCGTTTCATCATTTATAGTTATCGTCCCCTCATAGTGCAGTGATCTCAAATTTTCTTGTTAGTATTCCTCTTCTTGTGACTTGCACTTTTTTATGAATCATACTGACAGGTATCGGAAGAAGTGGATCTCTTTCCTTCTGTCTTGTAACTTCTATGACGTTCTTGATCAGTGATATTAGGACTTCAACCCTGGCAATACTTCATTGCTAGGTCTTTCACAAAGAGTTTAATCTGTTGCTGTCTCCCTTTCATAGTTATTTATCGTGCGCCTTGGCTCAGACTTGGAGCCTCAGTTTGCCTAGGCGAGGTACTATTCAAAAGGCGAGGGTCTAGGCGTGCCTAGGGCGGAGGCGTGAGTCTTGGACAGATGTGCCTAGGCGCAAGGCTCATGTGTTTATGTAACCGTGGCTACAATGACTGATATGAATTCAACAACGACACACACAGATTTCAATGGACTAATTGCTCACATTTCATTGATTAAACAGGTACAAATTGAGCTATCGGAACACTACAATGGCGATGAACAAGAGCCGCTTGTCAAAGCCTCTACTCTCCTTATTTTAACTAAACCTAATCTAAGGAAGAAACATAAAACATTAATTCTCAACAAAAACACATTCAGCTCCCCAATTCCCTTTTATGGATTGTTGCTTGGATCCCACGACTCGTCACAGCTGTGGCAAGGAATCTTGTTGGCCGACTGTAGCACATGGCTGCTCCCGTGAGTTTGTTAGGCCGTTCCAACCTCCATGCTGATCTCACGTGCTACTAGAGTTTATCTGTAGTGCCCTCGCTTGCGCACTTAAAAAGACACCTCTGCCCCTTTTGTAAATTTAAATTTCAACGGTAACAATTTCATCTTCTTCCCCATCTTTCTGCCGTAACTGTAGCTCCGATGACATTCCATCCTCCATAAATTTTGCCTTGACCTCAAGGCAGAAAAGTCGGAAATTTCGCATCAATCTCTTGCTGCATCTTCCCACGAAGCATCATCAGGAGCTGTGCTTGACCATTGGATCAACAATTCAGGTACTACTTTGTTATCCCTCTTAATGACTCTCCTGTCCAAAATTGCTAGTGGTTGTAGTAAAGTCTGCCCTTCCTTTCCAACTTTGGGGCAGCTCCGCCGTGATCTGTTTGTGAGCCCCAATCTTCTTTTTCAACAAGGAAATGTGGAAGACCGGGTGAATTAGAGCCGTTGGTGGTAAATCTAGTTTATAGGCCACCTTCCCAAACTTGTCAATTATTTGGAAAGGTCCATAATACTTGGAGCAAAGCTTGAGTGGTTTTCTCACTGCTACTGAAGTTTGTCTATAGGGTTGCAATTTAAGATAGACCCAATCTCCTACCACTAGTTCCCTCTCCTTTCTGTGCTTGTCTGCTTGAACTTTGTATTATTCTTGAGTCAACCTTATGGATTCCTTCATAGTACTCCTTTGTAAGAATTCTCCTACTGCAGCTACTGGACTCTGAGTGCCATTAGGGAGATTCAACCGCCTAGTTGATACCCCATATAAAGTTTCATTGGGTGTCATCTTGATAGCTATATGATAGGAGGTATTGTACCACCATTCAGCCAAAGGCAACCAGTGATTCCATTGATGTGGTCTTTGCCCTGTCATCAGCCTTAGATAATTCTCCAAACATTGGTTAACTCTTTCAGTTTGACCATCTGTTTGGGGGTGGTATGCTGTGCTGAACAAAAGTTGAGTCCCTAGTAATTTGAATAATTCTTGCCAAAACTTGCTCATGAAAAGCCTATCTCTATCTGTGACAATAGTCTTAGGTAGTCCATGCAGTTTGTAGATATTATCTAAGAAAACCTGGGCCAACTGGCTGGAAGAAATAGGGTGAGTTAGAGCTAGGAAGTGATTGTATTTGGAAAACCTATCTACTACTACTAAGATCATGTCCTTCCCTTGTGACTTGGGTAAGCCCTTAATGAAGTCCATGAATAAGTCTTCCTAAACTTGGCCTGGAATAGGTAAAGGGCATAATAGATCAGGGTAGGGTAAGTGCTCACTCTTGTTAAGTTGGCAAATCTCACATTCCCTCGCAAAAGTTTTGATTTCAGTTAACATGGTAGGCCAAAAGAAAAAATGACTTACCCTTTTAACTGGGACATCCCTACCAGAGTGCCCTGCTATGCCTCCATTGTGTAGCTCTGCTATGATTTGCTGCCTCAGTGTGCCTATTGCTCCTACATTGATCTTGCCATCCCTTCTTAATATCCCTTGATGAAAACTCCACCCTCCATTGTTGTTTTGGTCCCCTGCTAACCGTAAAAACTCCATGACTGCTCCATCTTCCTTGTAACTATCTGCAATTTCAGATAACCAAATAGGAGTAGTGCCTGAGATTGCCTTTAATTGCCCCTCATCTGCATTGTTCCTTCCTGGTGGAATTCTTGATAATGCATCAGCTACCTTATTTTCCACCCCTTTCTTGTATTTGATTTCATAGTTCATCCCCATCAATTTTGCCAACCACTTTTGCTGTAGCAAACTAGTAAACTTTTGTTCCAAAAAGTATTTGATACTTTGCTGGTCAGTCTTTATCTCAAATCTGTTTCCCTGCAAGGAAGCTCTCCATTTGTTAGTGGCTAGAACGATAGCTAGGAACTCTTTCTCATAAGTGGATAGAGTTTGGTTCTTTGGACTTAGTCCTTTGCTCAAATAAGCCAAAGGCCTGCCCTGTTGCATGAGTACATCCCCAATCCCTACATTACTTGCATCTGTTTCTACTACAAATGGAAGATTAAAGTCTGGCATAGCCTGTATTGGAGGTTTGACATGGCCATTTTAAGTCTCTGAAATGCTTCTTCAGTACTGTCATCCCACTTGAAGGCATTTTTCTTAAGTAATTGAGTTAATGGTTTAGCAGTGTGCCCATACTCCTTTACAAACCTCCTCTAATAACCTATTAACCCCAGAAATCCTCTTAACTGCTTCACAGTATTGGGGGTTGGCCATGCCATCATAGCTTCAATCTTGGCTGGATCTGTAGATACTCCTTCTCTAGAAATCCTGTGGCCCAAGTACTCTAGCTCATGATGAGCAAAAGAGCACTTACTTCTCTTTGCAAATAATTGGTGTTTCCTCATGAGTTCCAATACAGACAAATGTTCCACTTGGGATTCCAGTGTTGGACTGCAAACTAATATATCATCCAAGAAAACTAGATCAAAATTTCTTAAATGAGGCTCAAAAACTTCATTCATCAGTGCCTGAAAAGAAGCTGGGGCATTTGTAAGTCCAAATGGCATCACTTTGAACTCAAAGTGTCCATGATGAGTTCTGAATGCTGTTTTAGGTATGTCACGTGGGCAGACTCTGATTTGGTGATATCCTAACCTTAAGTCAAGCTTGGTGAACCACTTTGCTCCCTTAAGCTCATCTAGCAGTTCTTCAATAACTTAGGAATTTGCTCTTGATTGTCATGTCATTTGATTTCCTGTAGTTCACACACATCCTCCATGTCCCATCCTTCTTGAGAACCAATAAAATTGGAGAAGCAAAAAGGCTATTGCTATGTTGTATGAATGATCCCTGACTCAAGCATCTCCTTCACTTGTTTCTCAATTTCAGTTTTTTGTATATAGGGTACCCTGTAAGTGCTCTGAAATGAGGGTACACTTTCCTCCTCCAAGGAAATCTTGTGATCCTGTCTCCTATGAGGTGGTAGTCCCTTAGGCTCTGCAAATACTCCATCATACCTCTGCAAGACTTCATGAATTTGCACTGGGGTTTCCCCTTCCTGTTCTCCCCATTCATGTAAAATAAAAATCCCACTACTCCCTCCTTTGTTTTTCTGAACATCTTGGAAATTTTCTTGCCACTAATCAACTGTAATCTGCCCTCTTCAGACATCCCCTTAAGGACCAATCTCCTCTTATCCTTAGTAATAATAATTTCCATTCTTTAGAAATCAAATGTCACTGGATTATACTTCTTCAGCCAATCTACTCACAATACCACATCACATCCTCCCAAAGGTAGAACCCTGAGATCACTAACAAACTTGTGGCCTTGAATAGTCCAATCAAAATTGGAACACAGTGTGCCACTAGTGAGCTAGTTACCATCAGCAATTGTAACAAATAAAGCTGAAGTACATTCCTCTTGATACCCCAATTTCTTCATAGTGGTAGGGTCTATAAAACTGTGTGTGGTTCCACTATCTATCAACATGGTAATGCTTTGTTTACCAACATTTCCTTTGATCTTAATGGTGTTGTGAGCTAATCCCCCAGCTATAGCTTGGATTGAAATCTGACAATTCTCTCCTCCTTCCTGTAATTCATCTGCCTCTTCTTCCCCTTCATTTTCTACTTCTTCTATGGTGTCTAGGGTCCCCTCTATTTCTCCTTGGATCATGTAGACTTTAGCCTTGCAAGTATGACCAGGAGAGTACTGAGTACCTCTCATCACAGTTAAAACAAAGTCCCTTTCTCCTCCTTTCATTGATTTCAGCACTGCTAAGGGTTTTGGTCTTGTTGGTATTTTGGGTGTAATTGTAAGGGTTTTTTTGTGGAATACTGAGTTGGTTCGGAGGGACTGTAAGGATTGTTTTTGGTGTTTGGTTTGCTGGGATAGGATTGGGAAATCCTAGATCTGTTTTGGTTATATTGCCTGTTTCGTGTTCAGCTAGCAAGACAGTCTCATCAAAGGTGTGTGGTCAGCACTCTTAATGTCCTCTTTTAGGCCACTGATAAAACTGCTAATAAAGTAATCTTCTCCCAAACCTGGTTGTCTAGCTACTATAAAGGCTCTTAACTCTTCAAATGATTGTAAATATGCTTCAACAGTAGTAGTTTGTCTTAGTTTATTGAACTCACCTTGAGGGTTAATGTGTTCAGAGGCTGTGAATCTTTGAGTAACAGCTTCTGTGAATTGGTTCCTAGGGATCCATTCTCTGCCAGCATAGTAAAACTGATACCACAGGCTTGCCTTTCCATCAAAATAG
Source organism: Lobelia cardinalis (assembly GCA_028566635.1). Taxonomy (NCBI): domain Eukaryota; kingdom Viridiplantae; phylum Streptophyta; class Magnoliopsida; order Asterales; family Campanulaceae; genus Lobelia; species Lobelia cardinalis. Next base: position 9,797 of record JAOWAN010071107.1, read on the forward strand.
GTAGAAGCATACCTAGCCTTCCTATGATCTTCCACAGGATTGAAATAAAAAAACTGGTTGCATTTGATACTCCATCCTCTTGGATCACTACCATCAAATCTGGGAAAGTCCATTTTAGGTGTTTTAGGTTGTTTCCATTGCTGATATGGGTGATATGGTGGGTTATGGTATGGTGGCGGCTGTGGTATATAGTTGTAAGGGGTGGGTGTTAGGTGGTGGGGGGTAATACTGCTGGTGCAGGTATGGTTGACCATGGAATGTTTGGTTTGGGTTCAAGTGGTCTGGATACTGGTGAATGTGATGGTTTGGGATGGTGAATTGTTGTGGAGGTTGGTAGGGGTGATATTGCATATAGTTCAAGTGCTGGTTTGGTGGTGGAAATAGGTTAGGTGAGGGTGGTTCTTGGTAGAATTGTGGCCGGATGGTGGGGTTTAAGGTCTGCCTGAAATGGTTGGGTGGTGGTTGAGAGAAGTGTGAAGAATTAGGAGAAGTAGGAAGTTCGTATCCTTCACTGTTGCTGGGATTTAAGCCATTCACAGAGTGGGTGGATTGAACAGGATCTGGAGATTTGTGCTTCTCATGATTTAAGGCTATCAATAGTTGCTGGATTTCGGTTAAGGTTTGTTTCCATACCTTGTATCCTCACTTCCCCTTCTTCTCTAGTTTCCTGCAAGGTTTCTTTGAGTGCTTCTACATTCTTCTCTTGGGTCTCCAGATTCTTTTCCAGTGTATGGAAACGGGTGCCTTCCGCCATTGTTGATCACAGGTCCAAGGAAGGAAGAGCTCTGATACCACTGTAACCGTGGCTACAATGACTGATATGAATTCAACAACGACACAGAGATTTCAATGGACTAATTGAGTGAGCAATGATTTCATTGATTAAACTGGATTACAAATTGAGCTATCGGAACACTAACAATGGTGATGACCAAGAGCCGCTTGTCAAAGCCTCTACTCTCCTTATTTTATCTAAACCTAATCTAAGGAAGAAACATAAAACATCAATTCTCAACAAAAACACATTCAGCTCCCCAATTCCCTTTTATGGATTGTTGCTTGGATCCCACGACGCGTCACAGCTGTGGCAAGGAGTCTTGTTGGCCGACTGTTGCACATGGCTGCTCCCGCGAGTTTGTTAGGCTGTTCCATCCTCCATGTTGATCTCACGTGCTACTAGAGTTTATCTGTAATGCCCTCGCTTGTGCACTTAAAAAGACACCTCTGCCCCTTTTGTAAATTTTAACTTCAACGGTAACAATTTCATCTTCTTCCCTATCTTTCTGCCCTAACTGTAGCTCCGATGACAGTTTACCAGTCTTGACCTAATTTTAGTCCCAAGTAACATAAGTCTAGACATGGACTCATTATCCCTCCTTCACGTGGAATCCTTGCTCTCGATGATGCACGGAATTTCCTGTGATCTGGTGAGCTTCTGCGATGGCTGAAGGCTGGGAGATCTGGGCAGCAACAGGATCTGCAAAACAAACACCGTCACTAAGGTAGGGGGGTGGCCCTACCAAACAAGCTCCGGC
>JAOWAN010071118.1:0-11329 GCA_028566635.1 Lobelia cardinalis
TATATTCCTAACATATATTCCTAAAATACTTTATACACTAAATATTTTCAGAATCACAAAGATTTAATTAGAGTATTCTCATACTTTTTCAACTTGTTCAGCATTCTCTGCAGATCCAAAGTTAAGAAGAATGTTACATATAAACGGCCTATCTACTCTAAAACTGACACGCCCCATCATCTCTTGTAAATTCTTATTCAACTGCACTTATATGGAGGGTAGTGTCAAGTAGAGGGCGCGACCTTGATGTTTCCTGGCAAGCGAGCATTATTGGTTCAGGAATTACTACTGCAGTCGGGATATTTGTGAATTTTGCTAGGGAAGCTAGATCGTGAACAGCTTCAGCGATCTTTTCTGTGCAGGTCACGACGTCTATAAGTAACGAAGCAACCGTGGCAGCTGGGATTACCATTAGAAAATCGGCATCTTGCCACAATAAGCCTGTAGTACTAAGCAAGGCCTTGAGGTCTTCGCTAGCCATTTTTGCATTCTCGATATGGGAAAGGACGGAGGATGACCTGGTCATTGTTTGGATTGACAATGCCAATTCCGTCAGAGCCTTGCTGGACTCGATGCTCATCTTCATGCAGGATTCACGAATCCTTTCTCGAACCTCTGCTGGTGCCTGGACTTCTGCGTTAAGGTATGCATTAAGAGCTTCAATGTTGTATGCACATTGTCGAGTGATGGCTCCTATTTTCAGGTAGTGTCCCCAAGGGTGCCGGTATCTGATCCGTCCGTGGCGTGGCTCCCATTTCGCGAAATTTGACTGAAGAGACAAGAATGTCAAGATTAATTAGTAGAATTCTTGGAGTCTGCATCTTCTACCTCGAAGAATGTCCTATTTCATGTTACATCTTCCTACCATCTCATCATAATCGTTTAAATTTTGATTCTAAATTTTAAACTTTAAATTCTAAATAATTAGTAAGATATGTGTCGTCTATATGACAAGATATGAGACACCATCTACATAAGAAATTTTTACTTATCTAGGATTTGCAGGAATTGAAGAAATTATTTAGTTGATCTGTGTCACCACGTCATTATACTGATGTGATGTAACATTTCAATGATTATTCGACAAATGTAAGTACTACTGGGTCACCACCTTAATTAATTTGCTTGTTTGTTTTGCAAATCGTTAGGTGTTCAAAAAATAGAAAAAAGGGGCAATGTTCACTAACCAACGATTCTTCGGTGGTTTTTGAATTAAGAACAGATTTGTATGCTAGTAGAGATGTCTTTGCTGTCACATGGTGGTAGATTCCCCTCTTCCATAAAATACTCTGCTCCATATCCTGCGTGTACACATGAGGACAGAAACATTTGAAAATTGCTATATCCTTCTTCCTACATCTATGGAAAAGGACAGTTCGATTAGAAAAATAATCTACTAAGAAAAGGACAAGTTTGATTGCCAAAATATATTTAAAACTGTCGGATCGAAAATATGTCATCCTCCTTAAGTGGTCTTTGACTTGATAGTCAATTTTTTCGGTGTTTGGTGATGATTTAAAAAAAAATATTTACCTTCAGACTTGTATTAGCAATTCGATTTATAGGGTGCGTTCTCCTGAGTGTTTTTCATCCAAATTTTTGTTTTTTGATTTTTCTCTCTCATTGATTCCATAAGTTTTCTCTCTATCTCTCTCTTACTCACAAATTTTCTCTCTATCTCTTTCTTACTTTTTACTTTAATCATTACAAAAACCAAATCAAAAAACTACCCATCCAAACACACTCATAGTAATTTAAGATAAATTATAACACCAAAATTTTTTGTAACGATTAAAACGAAAAGTTACAGAAAATGAACACTCAAAAGAAAGGAAATATATCACTTTAGTTAAGTGACTCAAAAATTGACACTGGGTTAATTTAGAACAAGAATGTAAATCTCGAACATTCATCAAAAGTTGACACGGGGTTAATTTAGAACAAAAATCTCGCAAGAATCAACAAAATGTCAAGCTAGGATATTTGTGGTGATGATGCACGAATGCATATATATACTATATTACTGCGTACCTTGTAGAAAAGAAGCGAGCTTTTCAATGTTGTCGGAGACGAGACAATGAAGATCATCGCCGGCCCAAACTGGGCAGATCAACACACATATGATCACCGAGATGGAACCCCCGATGAGTATAGTTGAGAGCCTTTTGTGAGTCATCTCCAGCACTTCTTCGTCCCGATAGCCCGACACCGATATCAAACAGAACGTTAGTATGAATATCAGCAGCCCGTAATCATATCTCGCCTTCATTTTCGGCAAAAATCTTGCGTATGTTACAACACCAGCTGCAGCCATCAAGAATATTGCGGCCACTAGATAAGTTAGATATATATGAACAACAATAATAATAATAATATCTCTGCTTCGTTTCAATTATTCATGATAGTGATATTTTTTCCACACAACATGTCAAATCTGCAATTAGTTAGATAAATGTGCGAATGTTAACTCATTCACCTATCAAGAAGACAAATAACCCAACGAGTATTGGCTCAAATGTTTCTCCGGAAAAAACAGCCAAGCGATGAACTCCGAAACACAGTGCGCCTCCTAACCATGTTGCAATTCCCATGTTTACTCCTTGGATCATTTACCAAAATGGTATTGAAATTTAAAAGGTGGACAACAAATAGCATTTATGCATAAGTCTTATGAGAATTCACATAAGACTTATGAGAATTGAAATAATTCGCATACGGCTTATGCGAATTCTCATAACCGTTATGAGAATTCTCATAAGCTTTATGAGAACAAATCTGTCATTAGAGGACTTAATTAGTTTAATACATAATTAATTAAGTTAATACGTATTTAATTACAAAATTTAGTAAAATAGAAAAAATTTAACTGAATTCTCATATGCGTTATGAGAATTCACACAAGCAATATGAGAATTATTAATTTACAGATTTTTAAAATAATGTTATTTCTTTTTCGGAGAATTTTTTTTAAAAAAAATATATTAAATTGAATTCTCATACGTGTTATGCGAATTCACATAAGCAGTATGAGACTTATTAAATTTTCGATGTTTTAAATATTTAATTGAATTCCCATATGCGTTATGCGAATTCACATAAGCAATATGAGAATTATTAAATTTTCGATTTTTAAAATAATTTTATTTGTTGCTGAAATATTTAATTGAATTCTCATATGCATTATGCGAATTCACATAAGCAATATAAGAATTATTAAATTTCTGATTTTTAAAACAATTTTATCTGGAGTTCTTTTAAAAGTTTAAATGGCATTTCATCTCTAGATGTTACATGCGTGCAACTCACCGTAGTTGAACGGCGTAAGTGGACAAAAGGACCGCCCGACATCACCTCTGGAATGCATATATGAAAGGGAAGTATGAAAGAAATATTTCATTTTCCCATTCATATGAGATAACCAAATTTGATTTTCTTCCTTTTGCCATGAAAGAAATCTATATTGCGACTTGAGCTAATGTATTGGAATAGGGAGTAGGAGAAGGGCGCTGTAATTGGGGTGGGTGGAAGAAATTATGCATTTGCAAAGTTTTTTTAATTTTTGGTTCAAATAGTAACAACATTATGCTAAATGTACATTATGCAAGCAATAAAACATAATATGATAATAGCTAAAGTGGTTAAAAAGTATTATCAGTTAAATACAAAATAGACTCGTGCTCTTCCTCATCGTCTTGATCATCATCATCAACAATATTTTCATTCTGCTCACCATTTTCATCCAACTGAAAATCATGATCATCATCGAAACCATGATCATCATCGAGGTGATGATCAATATGCATATCTGGATGATCGAGCACCAAATGATCTCCAAAAGCTTCGCCGACATTTGACTTTTATTGTGGTTGAGGAAATCTGCGTCTGCCACTGCCCGGTACACGTCCTCAACATGCAGCACGGTGAACTCGCCCGCCCTGCTGTACCGGCTGAGTCTCCGGAACGTAAGTCTGAGTAGGCGTCACATCAGGCTGGGTCTGAGGATTCTCGACCGCTCGGTGACCAAGCTCGCGTATGGAGATCCATGAGTTAAGGACATGACTGTCGTCATGTGGCATATCGCCAGAAGTCCATCGATCAATGTAACTGTCGCAAGAAAGAATCATCTGAGAAATAACTCTTTCCTGTCACATAAAAAATAATTAATTGAATATACATACTGCCTAAGACATTAAAATAGAGAATTAAAATTGTAATTGAAAAGGTAAATAAAAGCTCACCAATATTGTGCATGCCTCAGCAGAGCCAATGAATCCTTGTTGCGGTTACGGTGTGCATGCCTATATCACCGTAAACATAATTTCCTCTTGTTTGAGTTCCATCAGCATCACCGCCGTCTGTGTCGTCGTCCGTAGGCACGTATTCATCATCACTATTGGAGCCAATGTGCATCTCCTCTTCGCTCTCCTCATTTTCGTATGAGTGTTCATATCCGTGATCTACATATTTGCCGAATTCGGTTGTCTAGGGTCCACCTCCAGTAGCATCACGTGCATAGCCGCTGGTTTCCCCTTCCACACACGTCTCGTTCGTGGTTACATGGTATATATTGGAAATCGGTTGAGCAGTAACGTATAATTTTGGCCCGTTGAAGGCATACAAATATATGAACGGAACTGTCTCACTGTCACGAACAACCAAATACCGCCTAATACCACTTATGTATTCTGCCCATACCAAATACATGTTCAGTTGTACAATATTTTTATTTATTCCCCAAACTCTGCATATTCGATCGACTATCTGATCATAAGACAACTGACGATCGACAAATATTGATGCATCGGCAATGATATAGTTGGGACCAACTATTTCGTTCACAATCGGTATTGTACTGCTCCAATATACATTCAACGAAAATGGAGTAGTGTATGACATTTTGACATTTTGAAAACCTATAATAACAAAAATTTCAGTATATATTACAAAACTAATTATCAAATTTAGGATATAAATAGAAAAAAGATGATCATATATATTATGTATCGAGGAAAAAATGAAGGAAAAAAAATACATACCTATTGATCACAATTGGACAGTTTATTTGCGTGTTCACCAGAAATTTTGAGCTTTTGAAAGTGAAATTGGATAGAGAGGGATGGGTGATTGTTTAAATCCCTTAGACAACTACACAATTAAATAGACAAGTTAGATGAAGTGTTAAAAGTGAATTCTCATAAGCCTTATGAGAATTCACTTTTCAAATACTGTCCCGCGCCGCGTCCCGTCACATCTGCCTGCAACGCTGTCTGCAGCATGCTGACCGTCTCACATGGGCCATGCTTTTTAGAATCTCATAAGTGAATTCTCATAAAGCTTATGAGAATTTCGAAATGCTCATAATTTCTGTAATTTTAAAACTTATTCAGATGTGACTTCTCATAAGGGTTATGAGAATTCATTATATATTTTTGAATTAATTTATATAATATGTGAATTCGCATAAGGATTATGAGAATTCATTATATATTTTTGAATTAATTTATTCAAATGTGAATTCTCATAAGAGTTATGAGAATTCATTATATATTTTTGATTTTCATTTTTTTAAATTTCTAAAATTACAAATGCCACACAAATTTATTCAAAATTATTTATGCCGAAATTAATTATGCCACGTGTATTCAGATATGAATTCTCATAAGCATTATGAGAATTCATTATTTATTTTTATTTTTTATTTTTTCCAATTTCTGAAATTACAAATGCCGCGTGTTCAAATTTCTGGAATGATCACAATTCGCATAATGCTTATGCGAATTACTAATGAAAAATTAAGAATTCTCATAATCCTTATGCGAATTGTCTATGCTCTGTCCACTTTTTAAATTTGGATCCCATTTAAGATCACCATTTTGATTTTGAAGCTACCGTGGGAAACTGCCCTTACTCCTTTCCCAAGTGTTGCTCCTGCAAATATGGTTTTATATCAAATTAGCTGGAGGTTTAATTTCACTAACGAGCTAATTCAATGGCAAGTGAACATTTATGCGTGTCAATCATAAATAAAGTGAAGCTAGCTGATTCGTAACAAAAATTATTCAGTGAGTCTGTCACGTCACGTACACAGTATTAAAAAAAATAGTTTAACGAGCCCCACACACAAATCTACACACACTTACCAACAGAAAATTCGAAAACCACCACCACAGTCAAAACGGCCCACATTGCAGCCACGCCGAAACCATCAAAGAGAGGTTCGTAGTAGTAGAAGAGTGAGACTAAGGTAATGGCGAATCCGACTTTGAGCGAATGAATGATTTTTCTCGGATCGTCTTTCCCCAGTTTCATCGACGTGTGAGCAGCATCAGTAACCTCAGTCTTTAACCTACGCCATGCCCGACTACACCATCCTCGAACGACAACTTCTTCGCTCATCGCTGCCATCCATTGATTTCTGCAAGAAATGTGATCAAGATACTAGCTAGACGGAAATCGATTTCGTGGTGGTACGAGAGGGAAAAAACTCTTCTATGGTAAGTGAAGATAGGGGTGGGCGCGGTTCGGTTCGGTGTAGTTATAGGCTAAAACCGGGAACCAAACCGGTAGCTTTAACCGGTTCGGTTCGGTTTCTGAGCAAATAATTATCTTAACCGGTTTAGAACCAAACCGGCCGGTTTCGGTTCGGTTTGGGCCGGTTTCGGTTTTGGCCCAGAAAAATCAAGCCCAATTTTTTTTTAACATTAACTGGACCACTGCTATCCAGCCCAATACTTTTTAACATTAACTGGACTACTGATAATGATATACCTTATTGGGCCTCACACACATTGTTGTTGGGCCTAAAATTAAAATACAAAATTACACAATAAATTAATACATTTTACATAATACATTGAGCATAAAGGTAAATTTAAATTTAAATTACATAACATCTTTAAAGTTCAAACAAATAGATCCCAATACTTGACACTCAAAGAATCAGCTCTCCCTCCCTCCATCCCTCTCAGATCCCACTGGGCATACATATTCCACGCTTCTGCAAATATGAATATGTAAAAGTAAGTAGCAGCATACAAGTTCTTGCTGAAAATCAGAGAAGAAAATGGAAGCAACAACCAGGTCTACTAAGAAATCAATCATGTCTACACTGAAAATCAGTATATAGCAAAAGCAACATATAAAGTTCTTGCTAGTCTGCATCATTCCCTAACACTAGCAAGGTGTTTATTTCACATTATGTCACAGGTAATCCATCACTCCCTTGAACATTTTGAGGGTAGGCATTAAAAAAGAAAAATGCATTTTAACTTCCTACAAGGCTACAACATCCCATCTTCATCTTAACACCAGGTCTGCCACAAATGGTTTTGCATAAAGCCTTAGCTTAAGCAACCCAAAAAAGTCTACATATATTTATAAAGCCTTCATGACAGGTGTACACACACATATGTATCATCCAATTCTGGCATGATTTCATAGAATATATCTAGGATAATATTAAAACGAAATGTATACTAGCATGTCTCAGTCTCACAACAATTTCCAGAAAATTAGTATGAAGGGTAAGCCATCAAAGATTTTTTTTTAGAAAGAACAGAGAAAAACAGATCTATTACCTGTATACTAGCATGTCTCACAACAATTCCCAGCAAATTTGTATACATGAGCCAGTGCAAAGATGAGAAGTCAAACTAATTTCAGAAGCAATAGAGTGGGATTTGCAAAGGCAAATGCATAAACTACCGAACAGATTGAAGGCAAAAGGAAGTACAAAATAATTGAAATAGAGATAGGGAAGAAGAAGAGAGACAAACATTAGACATGGGAACTTACCTTGCGAATAGAATTGAACCGGAGGCGACAGAGACGACGTTTGAGAGAGAGCGTGCTGGAGATTGAATGATTGAAGACGAGGAAGGTGGCGGTGTGATGTTGGAGTAGACGCGTGACGACGGAGGAAGGCTGGAAGGGGGCGGCGCCGTTGAGATTTCAGACTTGAGAGAGAGGGACGGGAGGAATTAGGGCATTTTGTGTGAGAGAGAGCGTGAACTTGGAAGTGGGGAACAGAGAGAAAGAGAAATGTTAGGGTTAGGTTTAAACAATATATTTCTTATATATTTTTAATAATAATAATATACATATATAATATTAAATAAATATATATATAGATATCCGGTTCGGTTCGGTTAACCGCGGTTTCATAATTCACGGAATCGGGAACCGGACCGAACCAAACCGGTCCGGTTCGGTTTCAGTTCGGTTTGTTGACTTTTTGGTCAACGCGGTTTTTTCCGGTTTGGATCGGTTCGGTTTTCGGTTTTCTGATTTTTTTTGCCCACCCCTAAGTGAAGAGGAAGAAAAATTGTTAGCACTGAAGATGCAGATTTAGATATGTGGTGACAAATAAATAGGTGTTGAAATGGAGTTCTACAAGGTTCGTTTTTTATAATTGCAGTATAAAGCCTTCACATAAAATGAAAAAAAGTGAATTAAAAAAAAAAAAACGAAGAGGATAATATAATTACGTAATTTAATTAAAACACGTTATTAACATTAGTCGCGAAATTAGTACCATTAATATCCATTGTTGAGTTTATTTTGGCACTCATTCACCATTAAAAAAATATGTAATTACACCAATTACATGAAAGTTTAAGTTTTAATTTTTTTTTGTCAAATAATGTGTTATCTTTTGTTATGTTATTTTTTTAAAAATTAAAAAAGAGGTGTCGTCTAGTGTTAAGACGTTTTCCATATTTTCAATAAATTTGATTAGTAGAGAACTACTAACAATTTTCTTAAAAAATAATTTTTTTAAAAAAACGATACGTATCTATAAATTTAAATTTTTTAACTTTTGATTTCAAAATTAAAGAATTAAAATGTAGTTTCATGAAAATAAAATAAAAACTATAATTTAATTTGAGATAAAAAAATTCAGACACACAAAAATTTAATTTTTTCCGTGAGATGGTATAAAATGGAAAATGATTAATACACCGTAAATGTATACTACATAATCAACCGCAGTGCATTACGAACTTATACAATGCATCGCGGTTGATTCTGCAGTATACAATTTGCGGTATACGTACAGAGGCGGAGGCAGGGAGCCGGATCGGGATGGTGCGGCCGACCCCCGCGACGAAAATTCCTTCTTAGGATGGTGTAATTTCTGGCCAACCGTTCCTCCCCCATTTTTAAATTTTTCGGTGACCTAGGAATAAAACACGAAAAGAAAAAAAGAAAAATAGGATCAATTAAAAGCATTGTTTGTTTCTTTTATAAACAACATTGTTTATTTTTTTTCTCTGAGTTCCCTCTCTCAATAGATTTTTACAATTTTCCTTCTTTTTCGCACGAAACGACGGCACAACAATACGATTTTTAATCTCTATTCCTATTACTATTGTTGAATGGATAGTTATTATTAAAAAAATTATTTTTCAAATTCTCGATGCTTTTACTTTCTTTTTACGATTTTTTATGAACTCGCCTGTTTATTTGATTGTTCGACCCGAAAAAAAACGGAGGCTTTGTCCCCGAACCATGTATAATTTCGCTCCCCCTCACGAACTTTTTGGCTCCGCCACTGTATACGTAATACTACTCGTATAAAATAGGAACACGTTTTTTTAGTGAGCGGTGAGGAGGAGGAGGAGGGTTCATTGAAGTTTCAAAACGGAAAAATACCCCTTTTACGAGAGTGTTGGAGACAGCGGAGTATTGGCTCGCGGCCTCGCGGGGACCGAGGCTCGGCATGAGAGAGAAGAGAACAGATAGGTGGGAGCGGTTCATCTGTTTCCAAAAGCTAAGCTGTACACGCTTTTCCTTCCTGGTCTTCCTTTTGATTTGTACAGTACATGTTTATTTCGAGATTAGCACCATTAATATCAACCGTTGGATTTTTGGTTTTTTGCACTGATTCACGTTTGTCACAAGGGCATAACTACATCGATTACTTGAAATTAGGACCATAAATGAGTCGGATTGAATCAAATTTTTATAAGTTTGAAATGATCTTGTCACGTGAGTTTTTAAAAACTCGAGTCGAATTTAAAATAAATAAGTTTGGCTTGACTCGTGATGGATTTACAAATTATTCGCGAGTTATAAATTTTACGGGCCTTAGCGGCTCTTGACCGATCTTAACAGATCTTTATGTAATGTCTCGCGAAAATTGAACTGAAATTCTTGTCATGGATGGATTTTTTCATCCACGTTTACATGCACATTTTTCAGCTGATTTTGGTTGTTTTGAGCCTTATTAATGATTTATTAATGTACAATTTTGTTTATGTTAAGACATTAAAGCTTAGATCATTTAATCGATATGAAGTGATATAATGATATATATCATTAATATAAAATATCACTTAAATAATATATATCATTAATACGAAATATCACTTTCCATCTATATATCTCTACATCCATACACTCTCACAAATTAATTCCAATATTTCACATTACATTCTCTCTCCTATCTCCTCACATTCAAACATTTCACATCACATTCTCTCTCCTCACATCACTTTTAAATCTTTCACATCATAGAGTCAATTAGTCTTTTACTTTATAAACTCATCACTCATATTATATCATCTAGAGTAGAAAATCATCAAATATCATTACATATCGACTAAGTGATCCGAGCTCATTAAGTCAATGTTATTTAAACTTTTAAGTTGTTATATGTTGGCTTGGACCAATACATTTAATTTTTTTAAGTTATTATATTTCATGTTGGTGAATCTGAATATTCTAAATTAAAATTTAGACATATTGATGTCAAGTTGAGTCAGTTTTTAATAAGTCAAGTTCGTAACCCCTAACGAGCCGACTTGCGAACCTTACAAGTCGAGTTGAGTCGAGTCAAACTCGTAAAAAATGACGAACTTGAAAATTATGTTTAAGTCAACACATAAAAAAGAGTGTAAATCAAATTGAAACGAGAGCAAACAGATCGAACCGGATTAAATTCACGAGCTGATTTGCCTCGTTTACAATCCTACAAGAAAGCGATTATAAGAGGGGTTCTTTTTCCTTTTATTTACCACTATTGACTGCGCGTATGAAAAGATACAGTGCTAGGGGGAAGGGGTTGATCAACGCGGTAAGAAGAGGTAGTAGGATTATAAGAATTTTTTATAATTTTATAAAATATAAATTGTAGTTTTATTTTTTTATCCAATCACAATTGACGTGCGATTAAAATGTACTTTTGAATCACTTGTTATTGCTCATGAATTGATGTTCAGTTGGTATATGGAGCATCCTGGTGTTTCTAACAAGGAGCACCTGAGACAAAATATTCATTTTATTACGTTATTTATTCATTTTCTAAAATTAAATGTTCATTTTTATC
>JAOWAN010071129.1:0-11327 GCA_028566635.1 Lobelia cardinalis
ATAGGCCTTGTTCTTGGTCTTGTTGTAGGGTGGGTAGTTTATAGCCACCCCTTTTGTGCGATTTGCCTGGGTATGCCCAGTGTTTTGTATATCTTTTTGATCAATCTATTTATCTTTGCCGATCAAAAAAAAAGAAAGCCTTTAAGTAGGTGAGTCCCATTTCCTCTCTGCTATATAAAGCCTTCCATTTCTATACATTCATGTAACAATAGTAGATCCTACTTGGTAATAAGTCAAGTGGGCGATATGTATGTTCACCTAATTTCATCCTTCTTTACACTTGATGTACTTCTCTTGAGCTAAGTCTCATATTAATGATATACATGTTGTTTTTCTTAGATCTACTTGTTCTTTTTTATACTTGTGTAGATCTATACATAAAATGTATCTCCAAAGAGTAAAATCAATCTTTGGATTTTGTTAAAGTTATTTTATTTTCTTCTTTACTTGATTCAAGTTGCACTACCAGAAATGACAAGTTTAGCGAGTCGCTAAACAGTTGTTTAGAGACTAACAGTTGTTTAGCGACTTACGTCAGTCGCTAAAGTCAGTCGCTAAGTTTTGGTTGCTATTAGCGAGTGTCTGACTTTTTAGCGACTGTCAGTCGCTAATACGTAAACTATTTATTAATTGAATTATTAATTAAATTAATTATTAGTAAAATTAATAATAAATAAATAATTTTATAATTTTAATTGAAATTTAGAAATATTCTTTACAATAGAAAGCATTTCTTTTTTAATAATTGCATAATTTTTTTGGGCTGAATCTCATTTTCCTGAATTGAACCTAACTAATATTTCTTTATTAGTAATGGGGTTTTTCTGTTTAAGAATCCCACCATAACTCTACCGGAAGAAATTGAAGATGGAAACTTAAAAGCAAATGCTTTTTTAAAATTAGATACTGAAATAAATAAACATTCAGAAACTAAATAAATTAATTTTATAATTAATTTAATAAATAAATATTTTTTAATAAATAATTTTTTAATTATTAAATAATTAATAAATAATTCATTTAATTTAATATATAATTTAATTAATAATTAATTAACAATTATAATTAAATAAATTAAATTTATTATTAATAATAAAAATATAATATTTACAAAAGAATTGAAATAAAAAATACAATAAATAATAATAAAAAGCCCTAATCTAAATCAAAATCATCGTGGGACATCTTTGGAAGATACGCATCCGCCCAATAGTCTATCTGGCCGGGGTCACACATAGCGTGGCTCTACGGGGGCGGGGGCGGAATCTGGAACTGCGACGTGCTCGGCTGCGACGTTCGTTCTTGGAGCAACTGCTGCAGCATCGATTCCAACCTCCGTTGGTTGGCCTGAAGATGCTCCATATGTCGTGCCCAGTCCGGTGGGGGCATATCCGCCCGAGAGATCAGCTCGGCTTGCCTCTGGGATAGAACCCCAAACAACTTCCGACCCTGGCTCCCAATGCCGACAACGAGATCCCCCCGTGGTCTCCTACTAAGTGGGATAAGGACGTCCACGAGGTGAGACTGTTCGTCGACAACGGTCTCCTTTGGAGACGACTGAGTGGCAGCCTCCAAGCGCTCCTGATACTGAGCCTACAATCGTAAAAATTAAATTTTATTATAAATATATCTATAAAAGATGCACTTAAAACATAATTACATATATTCTAACTAATACTTACCCATGCCGCAGCCGTCCCTGATAAAGTGAACTCAAAGTTACCGTCAGACCTGATCCTCCTGTGTGTCATCCGGAAGACCTTACCAATGCTGACAATACCAGCCCCATATATGGCCTCCTGTTAACATTCAATAAATAAAAACATTATTAGTTTACAAAAAAAAACTCTAATATTTAATAAAATTTATAAATAAACCCCTCAAGATTAATAAAGTTGCACTTAAGCCCCTTGAATTTCATAAAATTATACTTATGTCTCTCAGGTTTCATATAATTACACATAAGCACCTCAAGTTTCATAAAATTAGACATTAAACCCTAAATTGTAAAAAAATGGACAGCATTTCCTTTAAATATGAACATAACATAAGTTTAAACCTGTTACATTTATATAAAGGCCACCGACCACAACATACATTATAAAATATACAACATACAAAGACCACCAGCCACAATACAACATACAAAGGCTACCGGCCACAATACAACATATAAAGGCCACCGGCCACAACATACAACAAATAAACTTGCCACTTGCCACTGGCCACAACATATAACAAATAAACTTGTCATCGGCCACAACACATATTGGACTCAGCTTGTTGATAGTGACAAAGTTGAATAAAAAATTATGTAGTTAGAAAGATAAGGATGCGCCCCAGTATAATGTATTCTCAATTTTTAAATAACTCTATTCATGTCATTAGAGAGGTTGATAGACAAAGAGAACGAAATTATCACGGTCGCATGAAACATTGTATACGTGATAAACTCTTTCTCGTTAGCTATCAACTTCTCCAATGACATGAATGAAGTTAGTTATAAATTCAGAATATAATATGTTGGGCCTCCTCCGTAACTTTCTAACTTCAATAATTTAGATTCTAAATCATCACTAATCAATCTCGTTATAGTCCACTAAAGTTTAATTTGATTCTAAGTTATAAATAAAAGACCTAGAAAACATAAATGTAATAATTAACTAGATTAAATAATTTCAGAAGTCATACCAAATGACTGAGATGTCGTACGAAGCTGGCCGACCCCATCTTGTGCCGAATCTGCGCACTGGCAGCGGCACGAGCGCGCTGAGCCCGGGTCCGTCAATCCCTCTGCTCTTGGTCCTCCCATTACCTCACGTACTGGGCCCAGACCTCAGGAGTCATGACCGACGACGAGACTTCTCCAGCTGTCCATCGAGATATCTCCGTATAGATAATGTTCTTGAATCGAGAACTTTCGATGGCATGTAACGAACGCCGAGCGTCCTTGTCAGTTTGACCAGGCTAAGTATACGCGAGTTGTCATGAAATTTAGTATGTTAAAAACAATTAACAATTGATGAGAAACATGTTAAAAATAACACGTACCTTAAATTAGGGGTGATCATGGTTCAGTTTGGTTTAGTTTTGGTCACTTTTGATCAAAACCGCAACCAAACCAATAGTTTGGTTTTATCATTTTTCAAACCGAAACCAACTCGAGAACATGAAAAAGCGATTCTTCGTTTTTATATTTTTTCGGTTCAGTTTTTATAAACTTTCGATTTTCAAAAGAAATTATGTAGTTTTGAAATTTTAATTAGTGATAGAACAAAATACATAGAGTAGAGATTTTCCATCACAAAAAAGAGAAATTTATGATTTAATTTACAAAATTTAAGGGAACATAATTCTCTATTATGTAAATTGACTGAGGAAAAATCGAAAATAAAAAAGGGTGAAAATTTATATAAATACAATACTCAATATTATAAAATATAAATGCATTGTTAATATAAGTGTATATATGTAATTAACTAAGTTTAAAAAATTAAATATATAGTTATAGTATTATCTCGCTTCGGTTTGCTTTTAAAAGTATAATATCACAGCTAAACCACAACCAAACCAATATTCTCGATTTTGATAGTACTAGAAACCGAAACCAAACCAATACATTGGTTTGATTTTTTTTTTCCGATCGGTTTCTTCAGTTTGGTTCCACCACCGCTCCCTCTCTATCATGGATACCTTGCTCAGGGTGGGCCAAAACTCCTGCCAGTTCTTGTTCTTCACCTCCTTCCCAAACCAGTCGGCAGGGATGTTGCCCTCATTCAGATTATCATTAACTAACTTGAAAATAAAAAGGGTTATATAATATATTTTTATATATAACTCTTTTCAAACCCTGCATCTTCATTTCCTCTAGGTTTACACTATTGCCAATGTTTGAAGGATATCCATCAGGGAGCTTCAACGTCTCCAGCCATTGGAGAACGAGCAATTTATTCTCATTTGACAGGACGTACGGAGCTGATGGTTTGACCGTTTCCCCATTAACCTCCTTGAACTCCAGATTCGTACGCCTGCAAATATTTGCCATGTCCATTCTAGCCGCCACCGTGTCCTTACTAGTTCCCTTGAAATCCATAACTGTGTTGAATATGTTGTCAAACACGTTCTTCTCAATGTCAAAATATAGTCTTCCAATGCGGCAGCTCTCAATGTCAAAATATGGTCTTCCAATACGACAACTCTCAAAATATGCTTCTCTTTGTCCATTTATGGCTCTTTAGGTACCCGTCGATATGCTCTTTATCAAACTTCCTCCCAAAACGGACATCAGCTAAATCGGCAACAACTCTTGACAGCTCTTTGACGATCAGTAATTCAGGTGGATTAGAATGGTCCTGCCGACCCTTAGCGAAGGCCATCTTCTGTGTTCTAAAGGGGTGGTCGTTTAGGAGAAACTGTATGTGGCAGTTGAACCAAGAATATTTCTTCGAGTGAGGAAGATTGAAAGATTTGACATCTTCCATACAGTAAGGACAAGCCATTTTCCTATGTGTGCTCCAACCGGACAACAATCCATATGCTGGGAAGTCATTAACTGTCCACATAACTGAAGCTTTCATGTTGAAGTTCTGCTTCTTATACGCATCCCATGTCTGAACCCCGTCCGCCCACAAAACCTTCAACTCATCAATAAGAGTCCGGAGATACACATCAATATTCTTTCCCGGGCTATGAGGGCCTGGAATGAACAACGTGCAGAACATATAAGGATCATTCATATAAATCCAAGGAGGAAGATTGTATGGAGTAACAATAACCGGCCAGCATGAAAAGGCTTTCACGCCCGGCCCGTACGGATTGAAACAATCAGAACATATCCCCAATCTCACATTTCTATACTCTGCGGCATAATCAGGGTACTTGGCATCGAAATGCTTCCAGGCTTCTCCGTTAGATGGATGCATGAGCATACCTTCTTCCCGTGGGGATTCTTTATGCCAACACATAGCCTCTGCATTACCCTTAGATGCATACAAACGTTGCAACCTCGGAATGAGAGGCATGCACCTCAATTGCTTCCAAGGTACATTCTTCTTTCGTTTTGCACTCCCCCGTCGATTCGGCTTATATCTGCTCTCTTTACTTACATCGCATATTGTTTTACTTTCATTCTCCTTGTAGAACAGCAAGCATTGATTCTTACAATTAAGCATCTATCTTCTCGTACGAAAGACCCAGCTTCTTCACTAGCTACTTCGTATCATAAAACAAATCAACCATATAATAATCAGGCGGCATTTCTCGCTTCGCTGCAGCCAAGACTTGATTAAAACAGTTTTGACTCATGTTATTACTTGATTTAATGCTCAAGTATTCCACAACTATTTCCAACAAGTTCCGCTCAGATCCCGAATACAACGGCTTCTTTGTAGCTTCTGTTATAGTGTAGAACTTCTTTGCATCAGGATTGGGTTCTTCCTCAAAATCGTCATCCCATTTAACATCCCGACCCACTACATCCCTAATCATATCCTCTATGCCCTGGTCTGACCCTTCCCCTCTTCTAAGTCAGTCAGCATATATGTTTCCGTTTCATTGCCACTTGGATTATTCGGATATACAACCTTTGACAGCTGTTCTCCTTGAGCTATCCACTTCGTGTAATTTTGAACAAAACCATGTTGAAACAAATGTTTCTCGACTATCATAGAGGCTTTAAACTTATGGTTTTTACACTTCTGGCAAGGACAACGAATTTTCTCCCCGTACTTATAGTTCTGTTTAAGAATTGCAAACTCGATGAAGTGCTTGACCCCTCGTATAAACTCTTTTGTCCAACGATTCGGATTATACATCCAGCTACGGTCATAACTTGTCGACATTTCACTGATCAGTTGATGCGAGATTGCTTAGGGCAAGTCACGATTTGGTGCAACTTACTGGACCCTTGACGAGATCGAAGACAAGAAGGCTAGTTAATGGGTTTAATTGCTCGGTTATTAGCGAGCTATGGCGAGCAGAATATCAGCGAGGATGTATTGGGGAAAATTATCTCGCTATGCCTGGTCGAGGGAAAGGCGAGCAGCGGGGCGAGCGTAGAGAAGGTCGCATCCTAGTAGGGCAAGCATAACGTGCTCGGCACAGCTCGACAGCAGCAACCACCTTTTTCCTTCTCTGTTTTGGTTTCCGTCGCTAGGAGGGAAATTAATTGGTTTCTAAAGTTGGTTTCTTAATTCGCTTCCTATTTGGTTTTCTAGTTTAAAGGTTGTTTCTTATTTGATTTCCTAGTTAATTGTTTTCCTAGTTTGATTTGTATTCTTTAGGATTTCCTAATTAGTAAGTTTTCTTATTCCAAGATAGTTTAGAATTTCAATCATGTAGCCTATATAAATGCCTCTTTTGTATTCATTAAAATTCAGTTTTTGGAGTTTAATTCAATTGAAAACTTTTGCTTTGTTCAAGAATTCTCTTTGAGAGTTTTCTATTATTTTTGAATTCTTGTTCTTAAGTTTTATTCTTGAACAATTAATTCCCCTATTGAATTCTTAGGATAATCACATCCTAGGGGTTGAATAGCATCCATCTTAGTTATCTTCTCAGTTCTTTAAGCAATTGCGTCTGTTGGGTTGATTAGCCGCCCATCCTATCTCACACAATCAACGTTCCTACGTTTTCGTTGAAAGAAAGAGTTCTTAATCGTTCCTCGATTAAGGGTTCTCTCATCAAGTGGTATTAGAGCTACTTTTGATTGGTGAGTTTCAATTTCGGAACGTCTATCTATCAACATCATGACTTCATCGCAGCCACGAGGAGGCAGTTTCAGTTTGGAGGAGTTCAAACAATACATGACCGACGAGTTCAATAAATCAACCAAAGGGTAAATGGAATCCAGCAAGAGCTTGCCCAGAGAGGAGACGATCATAGCACAGAAACCCCATTCCAATTTCGACCGAGGAGCCCATCAGGGGTAATTTCAGACGAGATGACGAGGAAGACTATGACCGGGGTTTTGGGAACAGAGGTCGATGGGGAGGAGACATGCAAGATCGCAACCTTGGCAGCATCAAAATGAAGATGCTCACCTTTCAAGGGAAGGCTGATCCGGAAACCTACTTGGAGTGGGAGACTAAAGTTGAGCACATCTTGAGTTGTCATAATTATTTCGAGGAAAAGAAGGTTAAGCTAGCACAGGTCGAGTTATGTGGCTATGCAAACACGTGGTGGGACCAGATGGTTAAGAGTCGCAGGAAATATGGCGATGAACCTATATCGACGTGGGACGAGATGAAGCGAGTAATGTGGAGGAGGTACGTTCCCTCACACCATGATCGCGAGCTCAAGTAGAAACTTCAAAGCTTGCGACAAGGGAACATGACTGTTGAGGAGTACTATGAGGAGATGGAAACCATGATGATAAGATGTGGTGTCGATGAAGATGAGGAGATCACTATGGCTAGGTTTATGAATGGATTGGACAGAGTTATCGCCGACCTCGTTGAGTTACATCATTACATCGAGGTCGAGGAGATGTTACATATGGCTTTGAAGGTAGAGAAGCAGTTGAAGGCCAAGAGAGCTCGCTCAGTACCAAGATTCTCTGCGGGCAATCAGCCTAAAGGATCTATGAGTACACCTACTCTAGTTTTAAAGATCGCAGCAACCAAACCTAAGGAGTTTGAGAAGAAGGAGCCGAACACAAGTATAGGAACTCCAGCGAGCAGAACGCGCGACATCAAGTGCTTCAAATGTCAAGGCATAGGGCATATTGCATCACAGTGTCCGAACAAGAAAGTGCTAATCATGGGAGCTAATGGCGAGTATGAGTCCGATGGAGAGGAGGAGTTCGAGGACATGCCCGCCTTAAGTGAGGATGAATGCGACGAAGACGGCTCCAGAGTGCAAGCCTTGGTGGTTAGGCGAGCACTAAACGCGCAGGTCAAAAGCGAGGAAGAGGTCGTCATTCAAAGGGAAAACATATTTCATGCTCGATGTCGGGTTCAAGATAGGTTGTGCAACCTTATCATCGACAGTGGAAGTTGTGTGAATGTGGCGAGTACCCTCATAGTAGAGAAATTGAAGCTGCGAACAATGAGACATCCAAAGCCATATAAACTACAATGGCTTAATGATTCTGGCGAAGTCAGGGTGACAAAGCAGGTCATCGTACCTTTTTCTATCGGGAGATATGTAGATGAGGTGAGGTGTGATCTAGTGCCTATGCATGCAGGACACATCCTATTAGGACGACCGTGGCAGTTTGATTGGCGAGTTACTCACGATGGGTTTACAAATAAGTACTCGCTAGAGAAGGATGGAAGGAATTTGGTATTGACCCCTCTCACCCCACACAGATTCGCGAGGATCAAGAGAGGATTGAGAAGGGCATGCAGGAGCTTCAGCAGCAAGGAGAGAGCAAGCAGAAAGAAACCAAGCTCAACTTCCTCACCAAGGCAAAGGAAATCATGAAATCAGTTAAAGGCAACAAACCTCTTGTTATGTTGGTTTGTAAAGACTTATGCTTGGCTACACAGGAGGTCGCCGAGTTGCCTTTGGAGGTATAGGATCTGTTAGGTGAGTTCCAAGATATGTTCCCCGAGGAGTTACCAAAGGGACTACCCTCTATTCGAGGAATCAAGCATCAGATCGACCTAGTACCCGGAGCTACCATTTCTAACTGACCAGCATATAGGTACAGCCCAGAGGAAGTAAAGGAGATAGAGAAACAGGTCGTCAAACTGCTCGACAAGTGGTTGATTTAAGAGAGCTTAAGTCCGTGCGCAGTACCTGTGATTTTGGTTACCAAGCACGATGGATCATGGAGAATGTGTTGTGATTCAAGGCCCATCAACAAAATCACCATCAAGTATAGGCATCCCATCCCTCGTTTGGATGATATGCTCGATGAGTTACATGGGGCAAAGGTTTTCTCCAAAGTTGATATCAAAAGTGGGTATCACCAGATAAGGGTAAAGGAAGGCGATGAATGGAAGATGCTAGCACTCAAATGGACACCATTTTAGTGCTATATTGTGTGTATTTTATATGCATTTATTGGATATAATCCCTTGGTTTTATATGATTTCATGTATTTTAGGGATTATCAAGAGCTTGGAAGTAAAAGTGAGCAAATATGAAGTATTTGGAGCTAAAAGTTATATATTTGGAATATTTATACAAAATGGAGCAAAAGTCGTGAATACTCGTTAGTCATCCGAGCAACTTATAAAAATCTTATGAAGAAAGGACTAACGGCCGTTAGTTATTTAATGAAAGAAGGGCTGAAAGTGCAAAAGAACAAGTAATAAAGGGCTGAAGATTTAATGCCAGAAAGGGCTCTGATCCAGTGCTTCGCGCGCTACACACACATGCAGATCCAACGGCCGAGATGGAGTTCCACGGCAGCAACCGTGCGCCCAGCCACACCGGATCACGTCCAGCGCAGCAGCAGCACACGCACGTGGGCGTTTAACATGAATAAATAGCAAAAAAAAATAATTTTCATAATTAAAATTACATTTCAGAAATAATTTAACATAAAAATAAATGATTAATAATTTTAAATAAAAATACTTTAATATAATAATTTAAAACTGAAATTAAAGATGTAAATGAAAATTAAAAAAAAAATAAAACAAAATAAAATAAAATAAAATAAATTAAATTAAATTAAAATAATTTTAAAATTCAAAAATTAAACGAATCAAATTATAAAACATCTAATTAACTTTAAGGATAAATTAAACAAACACTTAACTTAATTCTCGAAACTTATTTTCTTGGAAAATCAAAGGGTGTTTAGTTTGCTTCAATTTTGATGACAGTCATTGATTTTTGATTGCTTTAATTTTATATCTTTATAGCCCGAATAATTGAGAATTATCATACACTTTTTATGTGATAGCACTATCATTGTGAAATGTATATAATGGATACTTTTACATGATTTGGGGAGTGGTACATATTTTTCATTTGATTGAGGAAATACTCTTGAGTTTTATTGAAGGCCAAATTCTTCCTACATGAGTAAATTTTTTTTTTCATTGGCCAAATTATGATATTTATAAACAAATACTATTCATGTGACCCTTGTTTTAACTTAGAAAATATATACATATGGAGGTGTGACACATATTTTAATTGATCTAATTATTATCCTTGTGCTCTAAATCTAATGTCTAAATGATGGTCACTTGATTTTGTGTGTTTGGTACATAGTTCGAACCGAAAATATTGCATTTCACATATATTATGGTATATTGTTATTCATTGATAAATTATTGAAGCCATGTATAACCACTTATTGTTGGAGTCACGACCAAGCAATAAGTGTGGGAAAGTTCAAATTTTCGATGTCCAAGCATGTTCGAGGTAAGTCTTCATCATCAAGTATAGCGCAAACAAGGAAAGTGACTCTAACCCTCTCTAATTATATATTTCGTTCTTTTCGCATCTATTCTTCATTGATTATATCATATTTGATGCTATGCCTGTGTACATCGAGGACGATGTAAATTTTAAGTGTGGGAGGGTGTGATAATGTATTATCATGTATTATCATCTGTATTATTAAATTTTTAGGTTTCGTTTTAATGATAAAAAGAAAAGAATTTTCAAAAATCATGATTATTGTGGAAGTATGTTTTTATGTGAGATAAGTATCCACGGATGCAAAGATTGATTGATTAGTTAAAATGCTTTGTTTAAATTGATATAATTAGTGTGACATTGAAATTGATATATTGTTTGACTTGAGGTTTGAGATTTCACAATGCATCGCTGCACACACATGCACACATTCATGGTTGAATGGACAGGTAGATGCAGACTAGTGAAATAAGGTTACGAAGTCTGTCGTGATTGCGAAAGAAAAATAATAAAATCGGGGTTGGAGGAAATGAAGTACAAAGTGTACATCCCCCGTGGCATGGAAGGCATAAATTATGAAAAAGGGTGAAATAAAAAGTTATATATAAATCCCCTTATGCAAAAAGAAAGAAAAACAACCAGTCTTCCTTGTCAAAAGAGTGCTAAGCACCACAGTGATTGTTTGTGCCATGCACAAGTCACTTGAAAAGAAAATAAAAGAAAAATAGAAAGAATAAAAGAATCGAACAGACGGAGTATCTGGAGATAACCTTGACGCTGATTTGACGTCCTTAAACCTTGTTTGTTTTATATCACGATAAAAAGGTGCAAAGTGAGTTTTGGATCTTGATGATAGCAATATGGATAGAGTATGTGTTATATCTTGACTATGTCTACGAAGTAATTTTTCTATGATATCTTGAATTGCATTATTGTGGTGTACTATAGTAGCATGAGACATATGACTGCTTTAATTGTGATAAATGAATTTTGTGGGTAGATTC
>JAOWAN010071140.1:0-11326 GCA_028566635.1 Lobelia cardinalis
GATGAGGGTGGCTGCAGGATAAAGAGAGAAAAGAGGGGAACGAAGATCTGGGTTTGGAGATGAGAGGATGAGTGGGCGGCCATGGGATTGAGTGGACAGATCTTGGTTTGGTGATTTATGCCATGGCCATGGGATTGAGTGGTGGTGGTGGTGGTGTTGAAGTTATGGTGGTTTCAGATGGTGGAGACAAAGGGTGAAGGTGCTGCACAACGGTTGGTGGAGGAACGAAGGACAAAATAGTCTTTTGATCATTTTTTCCCAAATTGTTTCTCCACAGAAGCTCCATGTCACTGCCACATAAGATTTTTCATGCCACATATGACAGTTAATCAGGTCAAAATTAGAGCAGGGATCAAATCGTCCTTGGTTATAAAAGGTTTGGGACTACTAAGGTAATTAACGAACGATAGGAACTAAATCGTCTACTGAATCACAGGCCAGGGACCAAAAAATTCATTTTGCCCTCCCTGATTTGGGTTCCTTTCTTCTATTCTAAACCACCTTAAAGCTCAATCTTGCGTCAAGTGATCCCAATCTTCATTATTCTCATTTATTAATCCTATATCATATTAAAATTATATATATGAACAACTTCATAAATGATTTTTAAAATTTTTCAATTTTTGTGGATAGTTCCTTAATTTTGAACTTGCCCAATTTTGGTCCAAATTTGTTAATTACGGACAATTTTGGTCCATACCGTAAAATCAACGACAATTTGGCTGTTAAGTGGCATGTGCCGTGCACATGACTAAGGGACAACTTCATGAATGATTCACGTACTTTTTATCATTTAATTAATAGTCCCCTAACTTTAGACTTGATCAATTTTGGTCAAAGTTCACTAAATAGAGACAATTTTAGTCTCTGCCGTTCACATAATAAAATTCAATTGATAGTAAATGAATTGTTTCAAATGATATTATTTTGAATTTTAAAAATAATAAATTTTACTAAAAAAATTGCACCATATGTGTCTACGATACAAATATTTCTAGTGCATTTATAAAGGAAATTACCGTTGTACGAAGAAGTATCTATAATTTTCTTATGCAATTGTCCTAATCATTTTACTATTTTAACATATATATTTTTAACAGTCAACACATCATGTTAATTAATTATTATTTATGTTATTTTTTTTCGTTATACGATATTTGAATGGTGAAAATACGAAGGAAGAATGCATTTCGACTTAAAAGTTTGCAATTCTGCTTATATATATATATATATATAGGGAGGTGATCTATTAAAAACTTTAAATATCTAATAACCAATTTAAATCATTAAATTAAAAAAATTAATGGTTAAGATTACACAAAAATTTTAGACACAAAAGAAAATGTACGGTGGTATATGACAGTAATTTCTTACAAAAATTACGGAGTATTTGTTTATTGAATTGTAACCATATGAGAATGCAAACCATATTTATAAAAATTCAATAATAAATGTAGTTATTTTTTTCTCACCATCTCTTTTGAATGATCATATCTCATGATCTAAAATTCGAAATTAAAATCTGATTGTGAATTCTTGTTCAATGAAGAATATATGTTGGATATTTTTTTTATTCAAATTATGAACCATGAAATTTACAACCGTGAACCATAAAATTTATAACTGTGAATCATGAAATTTACATCTGTGAAACATGAATTAAAACATTGAACCATAAAATTTACAACTGTAAACTATGAAATCAATATTATCGTAAACCATTAAATTTACAACTGCAAACCATGAAATTAAAATTGTGAATCATGAAATCAATATCGTGAACCATGAAATTTATAACTGTGAATCATGAAATTTTTAACTTTGAACAATGAAATTAAAAATGTTAACAATAAAATTTACAACTGTAAATCATGAAATCAATATCGTGAACCATGAAATTTGTAATTGTGAATCATGAAATTTTTAACTTTGAACCATGAAACTAAAACTACGAACCATTAAATTTACAATTGGGAACGATGAAATTAATATCGTGAACCATGAAATTTACAACTATGAATCATGAAATTTTTAACTTTAAACCATGAAATTTACAAATGTGAACCACAAAATCAATATCGTGAACCATTCAATTTACAACTGTGAATCATGAAATTTACAAATGTGAACCATGAAATTAAAACTCTGAACCATGAAATTTATAACTGTGAACCATGAAATCAATATCGTGAACCATGATATTTACAATAGTGAATCATGAAATTTACAACTTTTAACCATAAAATTTACAACTGTGAACCATGGAATCAATATCGCGAACTATGAAATTTACAATTGTGAATCATGAAATTTTTAAATTTGAACTATGAAATTAAAGCTGTGAACCATGAAATATACAACTGTGAATCATGAAATTTATAACTTTGAACCATGAAATTGAAAATGTGAACCATAAAGTTTATAACTTTGAACCATGAAATTTACAATTGTGAACCATAAAATTTGTAAAAAAAAAAAAAATAGATTTCATGGTTCATAGTAGTAAAAATTAATTCATGGTTCTCAGTATTAATTTCATGGTTATAGATTAATAAAAAAATTATCGAGATATATTTTTCATTGATCTTGTTTAAATTAGAATTTAAGTTTGAACAAGAATCTATGATTAGATTTTAATTATGAATTATAGATTATGAGATATTTTATGTTTACAATGAAAATAGCATAAACTAATTATTGTACAACTGTGAACCACGAAATTCAATTCGTAAAGGAAAAATAAATTTCATGATTCACAGTTCTAATTTCATGATTCACAGTTATAAAAATAAATTCATGGTTCACAGTATTAATTTCATGGTTCATAGTTGAACTAAAAAAATAATCAAAATATATTCTTCATGGATCTTATTTGAAAGGGAATTTAATTTTGAACAATAATCCATAATTAGATTTTAATTTTGAATTATAAAACATGAGATATTTTATTTTAAAGTAAATCACATTTTTAAAGTAGAGAAAAAATCTGGTACTTACATAATTATTCTTACACTTCTACTTTATTACAAAATTACCAACGATGGTTGTTTTTCTTTAATTTAAGGTTCTTAAATTCTCAAATAAATAGTGATTCTCAATTGAATAGCTACCTATATATATTTATGAGTTCAATATTTTTTTCACTGAGTGTATATTCTTATTTTAACCTAGTATAGAATTTTGATATTAAAATTTACTTGAAATTAATTTTTATTATACTGATGTTTCAAAAATAAATAATTCTTGTAAATTTTATAAATTATATGTATATGTTATTAATAAATTAATTCAATTTGTTAAAATAAAATTTAATTATAAATAAATTTAAATTTGAATAAAATATTTTCTAATTCGATAATTAACTAAATAAAATTCAAATTTATTTTGAATTAAATAAAGTGAATTTAAATTTAGACTAATTCATTATAGTGCTAAATTCTTATTACCTTTCCCAATATATAAACCAGAGGAAGAAATCCGTCACTTGACTTTTCACACTCATACCCAAACCCTCTAGCAACAATGGCGACGGAGCAAGCAGTATCGGCCATAATAGTCGCCACCCGACCCAAATTCAACAACGATGCCGACAAGGTAGCCTTCGCCGTACACGGGTCTTTCCTCTCAGCCGGTTACCTCCTCCACGCCACCGGCGCCCCCGCCTTCACCGACGACGCCCTCACAGCCACTTCTTCCTCCGACGAAGTGGGCATCGAGGGTTGGAACGAATTCGAAGAGTACTACGGCTTCGTATACTCCAAACCCGAAAAGGATTCCTCCAAGAAAGTGTTGGTCAAGTGCCTCGTTGTCAACAACAAACTGATCGTTGATGCCTTGCGCGACGGAGCTTCTGATCCTCTTCATCTAGAACTCAAGTAAAGTACTATCTTTTAGGAATTTGTTTGATCGTTTAATTGTAAGAATATTGGGTTTAGCAGTCGTATGTATATTGTTCTTGTAACCTTAAAAACGTCTGATTAAGTAGTATTTTTTTGCTGAATTGTTTTGGGTTATGTTCCTGCAGTATTGGAGATTTTGTAGGAGAAAGCCGTGGCACTAACTATAGTTCAGTGTTCAAGAACTTGGGTGGTCTCGTTGAGAGTGTGAATAAGGAAGTCTTGACTAAAATATCAACTGAGCCCAGGAGGTATTTAGTATGGGGGATTTTAGATTTTGCCAGAGTTCTTCTTTTTGTGTATTAAATTGATTTTATGAATTTTCTTCTTGAGGACTGTGCTGATGGTTATTGTGCTCTGTTTCCATATGTTTGCATTTTTGTACATCTGTAGTTCTGAAAGGCCAGAAGACTTGAGAGATGACAGAGGCCAGCCAGATTTAATGGTTTCTGAACCCCAAGTCCCTCCGTATCATCCTTATAATCCTTCAGGGTATTTTCTTTGAATCATTTCCTTTTTTAGAGTAACATCATGCTTGTTCATGCTTTGCTCTATTAATTTTGATATCTGGGAGAATTTTGATAAGAATAATAAGATGTGTGCAACTAACTTTCCCAAGGGCTTAAAGTAGTAGTAAGGAGCATCATTTCTTACAAGTCTCAGGCATTTTTATAATTTAGAGACAAAGAAACCACAAACGTATATATCCAGGGGCTTAAAGTGGTAGTAAGGAGCATCATTTCTTACAAGTCTCAGGCATTTTTATTTTTAGAGAAACAAACCACAAATGTATATATACAAAAACATAATGACCAGCCTTCAGAAATTCAGCTACTCTATTCAAAGACCAGACAATGCAATGACATGCACGCCTTCACGAATTCAGTGACGCTGTCCTTGTCCCACTAGAGATTATGCAGAGCGACCTCTTATGCGAGGTGAAAAGCTCTGGAATGTGCGTATTAGATTCCAACTGCGAGATTTCTAGTAGGTACCCCAACATGTAGCTACAATTCACTCCCTCATGTTGTCATCTTCGAGGCCCCCCTCATCACTTAACTCAAGATCAGCAAGCCGCTCCGCTAATGGAACACCAGGGACATCCTTTCCGTCAGTAACAGATGCCATTTCCGATTGCTGATATTCGTTGTTATGATACAATGATATGTTGAACCTCATGTCAGGGTTCTCTTCCAAATCTCTCAAGAACCGCCCATACTCTGAGTTCATTTTTTCTTCAACTCTTGCCCCCCTAACAGTGGCATCAACCTCCATATTCAAAGATTTTAGCTTCCAAGAAGCACGCTTCTTCAGACGCTTCTTCTCGTAGCTCTTTTTAACTAGAATTACTTGGGGGAGCACCATAGTACTTGTCTAACTCCAAATAATTACTGTTTGCCCCATACAAGTCATAACCAAGAGCATAGTCGCCGACATTTAAAAGATGGCTGAGATGTGTTCTCACTGAGAACATAGTATCATTCCTCCCAAAATCTGACACACGAGCTATCTGAACATCAGCCTACACATACTTTGACCTACCAACATTTACTTCAGAAGAAACAATATCCATATCTAGTAAGATATACTCCACGAGTTGCTTACAAGTAAGCAGGGACTTGAAAGATGATCTCCAGTACTGCTCAGAATTGAGAAAACAGCGCCTCAAAGTCCGTGGCTCCAGCAAAGCAATATTGTTACACACTTTTGTGCAAAGTTCGAGAGCACCCAAATTCCCCAAACCAACTGCGACTTTAGGTGGGAGACAAATCAAATCCTCACGACAAATGGGGCAGATTCAACCGAAAAAATGTACTTAAATTGTAGTTATTGCTTTTGGTGTTGTGAGAACAAGCTGCTTGTCGATGCGACTCTTAGTAGGAGCAACTTTACTCGCAAACTCCACAAATTTCATACCGTGGCTCGTATTAGCATAGAAGAAATCAATCCCTTGATCCATCTGCTGAATCCTAATGGCCCTCACACCAGCATCATGCTTTAAAATAAGCTGTTCCAAATAGAAAAACGTCCGCCTGTGTGGTACATGCTGTCTCAGTTGCACAGCAGCAACCCACTGATCTTGATTGGCCTGAACCCTAGAACAAGACTCGCACATCTGTTCTTGCTCAACATACTCCACTGTACAAGTCTCGGGTTTCTTATCTTGTAGTTACTCTGCCCAATCATCCCCCTCAATATGAGGATAAGTTAATAATATATGCGCTAGTGCTAATAATACCAGAACTAAGACTAATATAACATAGGAATTAATGGTCAAACCAGTATGCTAAACAACTCAGCATTTAGCTATCTGGCACTTGCCTATGCACCAAATGGACCAATTGACTCTGGTCTATGTTACCCTGACCCAGAGACCCTCCATTTTTGGCCTTGTGTGACACGACACAATCCCCATCTGGGTACGGATCCCGTGTCCGATCCTTGAAACGCAAAGCAGATACTCCATTCTCAGAACAGATCAAAACATTGGTGGGCATATGAGTGCAGATCGGTAAAGGATGGTGGAATAAATCGTAGAGAAAGGGAGAGAATGAGAAACCAGCAAAATTCTTAAGTGGCAGGAAGTTTGTACTCTGGTAACATTTGATAGCATGCTAGGAGATTTTGCAGTAGTGTAGTAGTTTCCTCTCGCTCTAGAATGTACCCCACAGTTCTTTAAAATGATAAAAAGAAGAAGAAGCCACTCCTAGTGTGCATATTCCTGATTTGTTCCATGGATTGAACAATTTGTTGATGTAATTATTTTGGACTGAAGAGTAAGGATTGAGCGATGCTATATTAAGGAGAATGTAGAATGGCAGTGAGGATTGATCCGTGTTATATTGAGGTGAATGCGGAATGACACTTTGACCTGTTACCGCCGATGCAAACTCTTTTCTGTGTGAAAAGATCCATAAATGGCCAGTACAGCTCATAATTTCTTCTATGGGGTTTAAGGGAGTTAACTAAGTTTGAACAGGCCAAAAATATTTTATGTTGAAATTAGTTGCCTTAAAAAATATATCCTTTAATAGTTAACCGATAAGAAACCCCATGCTCTTGTGCATTAGGATGTCAATTGTGTTTACAATGTGGTAATCTAATGTCTTTTCTTTTTCTTTTTCTTTCCTTCTCTGTTTACAATGTGGGACCACATTCATTGAGTCCTGACTACCGGTTTCTCTAATTCTGAATTGTAATGCAGGATAATCCTTCCTCCAGTGTACCCTAGTGGTTTTGATGACATCAATCCAGGGGCCCCTGCAGGAGTGTTCCCTTCAAGGTTCTTGGTCTCCCTGATTAGTTTTGTTCCATTAACTTTTTGGTTATTTATCATTCTCTAACTTATTCTCTGCTTGATTTTGGCAGGGGGGGCATGCTCGTGGGTATGTAATATTAGTCATCTTCCTCACCTAATCATTAAAATTAAACCATTAACTCAAACTAAAGGTACATATCTTGGTCTTCTGCCTGCAGGACCGAATGATCCTCGATTTTTTGGAGGGAGAATTGGAGATCCAGGTTTTCCGGGGGGAATGCCGTGAGTTTTTCCTATGCAGCTTTTACTTTTGGTGCAACGCGTGAGTACGTGTATGTATGTTTTGGATCCTAATTCATAGACTTCCTTTTAAACAGGGGTGTTCCACCAGGTGCTCGCTTTGACCCCTTTGGCCCACCCGATGTTCCCGGTTTCGAGCCTAACCGCTTTGCGAGGTATTTCCTGAGAGCTTTTCTGGTTAACCTACTATTGTAATGGCAAGGTTTTAACTTCTGAATGTATGGGCGCACACTCAAGATCACAATCCGGTTCTGTTATTTTGCAGGAACCCACGAGGACGTGGGGGTGGAAGTCATCCAGACCTTGAGCACTTTAGGGATGGTTCTGACTTCATATAGAGCTTATGTAAATACAGTAATTAACTAGTTAAATATAGGATATAAGAGGAATTTTGCTGTCTGTATGACTTCTGGTTTTACAGAAGCTTTTTAGATGTTTTGATTTTCTCTCTCTCTCTCTCTCTCTCTCTCTCTAGGGCTTTGATGATATTGAGTGTGAATTTGTGATAACTGGATGGAATCTTCTTGTTCATTCTGCCCGTAGTTTCTCTTGGAATAGACTTGCTTTTTGACCTCGAAATAGCAAGCCAAGCCAAGCCAGCCACTAATTCTACTCGAGACCAACTTTAGCTAGCGCGTATTTGATAATCTCAAGCCTTGCAATTTTCACACTTTTGATATATATATGGGTTAAAAGCCTAAACCCAACTTCACGATCTATTTTTTTCAAAATTAATTTTAATATTCACCCTCTGGGTCATTTCCTTCACATCGGAGTACACGTTGGATCCACTAGAAACGAGTAGTTGGCTCGGAGTTTTCCTTGTTTTCCAGCACTCTATTCATACCCAAGAATGAGTTTATCCTAGAAGCATTATCAAGAAGCTGCTCGAGACATTTACGCCATGGAAAGGGAGATCGAGGTCACCATTTCACATCTTTGATATGCATGCCAGTCTCCTCGCTTGTGCTTTCTTCTTTAGATCGATCAATGTTACGAGGCTATACGTTAGGCCATTTCCTAGAGGGTTATCGGCATGTTCGTTCATGTGGCAATCAAGATTACCCATCTCCGTAACTACGGCATATCACCCGCAGCAATATTTAGGATGTTTAAAAAAAAAAAAAAACAGATGTTTTCTGTCATTTTTATTTACTTCCTCTGATCGCTACTCGGGTCCCACTTTGAAACCTCAAAATGAACGATCACAGTAAAAGTTTATATTGGCGAAAATTTTTATTGCCAAATGTGCAGAAAAGCAGGCCGTCCTTGGGCATGTGCAAAGAGCCCAACCGAACAGGGCCTCAATTTTTTGGAGGGCCCATTTTTTTTTTTCACACTTACGTATACTAGGTTCAGTTACTTCAGTAAACCAAACTCCCAGCCCTACTCCTTCTTTCACGCGAAACACGCCATCTTCCATGGAGAATCGCTGAACTTCTCTCTCGCTCTTTCCTAAGAAAAGTGATTGTATTTTCGACTGAATTCCAAAAAGAAAAAAGGGGAAATACTGCTACCCTGGTCCACATGGAGGGAGGGATTCCATATTGCAAAAACGGTTCATATATTTTGAATTTTTTGTTTTTTAAAAAATTTAATTTTAATCCTTATACTTAAAAATATCAAATGTAATCAATCATAAACTTGAATTTCGGTCCACTAAAATTGAGATATAAATAAGCATGCACCGCATTTGCTAGTGACAGGGCAAAAATTGTCACATTTACTCATTTTTTTCGTCTTTTTTCTTGTTCTTCTTGTAGATAACGGAAAAAATGAATGAATCTGATGGAGGTATAAGTGAATCTGACGTTTTTATTCCCGGCATAAACAAGTGTCATGCGTGCTTAGTTTTATTCCAAAATTAATTAGATCGAAATAAGAATTTAGAATCGATTGCACTTGATTATTTATTTCAGTGATCAAAATTGAACAATCTTAAATTTAAAAACTTATTTTCAAATATTTCTAAGAAGATGAAAGATTTCTTCACACATACTGAGTAATAATTGGGGTTCGACCTGTAAGGTTGGAAGAGTCGAGCTTAGTTCACTTTACAAACCCCTATAGTACTCCCAGTAGTTTTGGCATTGGGAGTAGTTTTCACACATGTTGAGTTCAAATCAGGGCTCGAGCATAAGGTCAGACGATGAGCTTAGTCCACTTTACGAACCCCTATATATACTCCCATGTAGAATGAATAATTGAATCTAGAATTGTTAATGAATATGGATTTATAACGATAGCAAATACAAAACGAATATGTTTTTCAATTGTTTCATCATCAACAAACACTTCGTCATCTTCATCAAGCACTCTATCTTCTGCTTCTACTACATATTCATTGCTCCCCTATGTGATTTCCTCTATTCCATGTAAAAACGAATAATTACATCCCACCGATTCACACTGCTGAGTAATTCACAAATGCCATCATTTTTAATACTCCATAGTTTCAAAGCTCGATTGAAAGCGAAGGCACCACAAAACAGATGCTTCAGCGATAGGAGTATGATTCCTTGAGAGCATATTAGTAATAGGGTTGGGAAAACTTTTGCTCTGCAAAAGGGAATTGCAGTTGCAATAACCATAGAGGGCTCACTGAAACCAAAACGTAGAGCTAAAGTTGTTGAAGCCTAATTACAGCCACGCTTACCATGAAAAATTGAAAATACCGTGAAATGGAAGAGTGCTTTTCCCCTGGCCCACAACAACACCCAATAAGAGGAAGAGTGCGTTTGAATGTGGAATTTTTTAATATGTTTTATTTTTGTTTGTATTTTGTATTTATTTTGTGTGAGTTTTGATTTTATAGGAGTTACAATTTGAATTTTTAAAAATTAAATGGTAGTGATGGAGAGAGAAACTGATAGTTATGATTTAATATAATGTTTGATATTATATAAATATGGTATAGGAGTATATAAAAATAATAGATAGTGAGAGAGAAAGCATGTATTTTTAAAACTTAAGTGGCCAATAAATTTTTACTGTATTTTTTAAATAATGTTCCCAAAACCCCACGGTTAAACAGGCCCGAAGCTTCCTCCCCTTCACCAAAGCCGTGAGTGACCTGGAAACGTGTGGCCCGGCCCAATATATTTTGTCTCACTTCTAGAAGCCCAACATTAAATGTTCTAAATCAATTTTAATCACAGACAAAAAAAAAAAAAAAAATGGTTGAGACTGCAATTTCGGGCAGTCCCCTACCGACTCTATCCTGAGTCAATATGGAAGAGGTAAATCGCAGGATGTGCGTCACAGGAGCAGGGCGGAGAGCTAATGGATAGACCCAGAACTTTTAACCCGTCCGCTTGTAAGAGAGTCAATTTCATTTTGCGGGAAATCGAACCAGACAAAACAAAGACATATGACAACAGCCTCCCCCTTCCCCTTCTAGATTTGGATACATCACTTTCACCATTAAACAAAACAAAGACCTCAAAATCAATGGCCAGTTCTTTTGTTTTCTTTGCCAGCCATTTTGGCTTTATTTAAATACCAATCACTCTGTTTTACATATCTTCAAATCCAAATCTATTTCCACTAGCAACTTAAGAAGAAGAAGAAGAAAAATGGGTTCAATTAACCCTTCTCTTTTCTTGATCTTACTATTGGTTGTGGGTTGTTCTTGTGATCAGAAATCAAGATTTGCAGAATCCAGACCTCTTCATTCTCTAACCCAACAAAGTGAGTGATTTGCCCCTTCTCTCTCTGTCTCTCTCAGTCTCTCTCTGTCTCTCTCTCTCTCTCTCTCTGTCTCTCTCTCTCTCTCTCTCTATCTCTCTCTCTCTCTCTCTCTCTCTCTCTCTCTCTCTCTCTCTTTTGTGTGATTGTGATTATTGGTTGAGTTAAATTTATTGAATATACA
>JAOWAN010071161.1:0-11325 GCA_028566635.1 Lobelia cardinalis
GAGAGAGAGAGAGAGAGAGAGAGAGAGAGAGAGAGAGAGAGAGAACGAGAGAATGAGAGGGAGGAGAGTCAACAGGATGGGAAAAGGGGGTTATATCACTTACCGTTTATCCGGTTGCCAGTCATATAGGCGAGTTAGTGAAAAAATGATGGTTTCGTCATGTTACAATGATATGGTAATTAATTTATAACAATTTACCAAAAGGTTATAACATTTTACCAAATACTCGTAATCCGTCCACATATGCGAACGTCCGCACCCTAGAGGGGTCGTGACGTTCGTCTATTCATATATACAGAAGGGACATGTACTGTCCATGAAATTGAAAAATTACATAACTAATCAAGTACATTTGTAATGCAAAATCAACAGTTTCTTCTCCATAATCAAATTATACAAAGGAAATCATTCATTTCACAGTTTCTTTTCCCTAACCAAACTTCACTCGGAAAAAAAATCATCTTTTAAGGTCTGTCATTAGATTAAAAAAAAAAGGAGGTTAGATCTGTAAAAAAAATATTTAAATCGGAGGGTTCTTCCCATCGGAGGGTTAATTCCCAATTCGGGGCCATGAAAAAAATGCTGTTATACATTCAAAAGAAAATAGAAAACGATTACGGTGAAGCCTGAAAATAATGGATAAAATAGCAGAAATCAAAATCAGGGATAAAAGGAAGAAGACAACAACAATCAATATGACCACAAAATAAAGCAAAGCACAAAGATATGGAAAAATCACCATTTTTAGATCTAAAAATTAAAAAGAAAAGATGGAAAACATAAAATGAAATGAAAATATATTTGGATTTGGAAATAATGAAGTTTTTACATCCAAAAATTAAGAGATGAAAATATATTTGGATCTGGACATTAAATTTTGAAGATCTGGAGGGAAAAAATCCCCATTTTTAGACTTGCAAATTAAAAAGAAAAGATGGAAAAACTAAAACGAAATCAGTTGAGAGAGGGGAACAAAGAGAGAAAGAAGCGGACCTGTTGGTGGAGTCGGTGGAGACGGTGATGGAGGTGGAGATAGTTGTGGAGACGGTGATGGAAGAATAAGTGTAAACGGTGACAGAGGGAGGCAGAGGATACGGGAGGGGTAGGGAAGGAGGGAGATGTGAGGCGTTGGTGGTAGAGTCGGCAATGGGTTTTACGGGAGGAGAGAACAAAGAGCAAGTTAGACTTTTATTTTAGGATGAGAGGGGAAATGGTCGGTCAAATGAGGCAAGTTAGATTTTTTTAAAGGTTTTTATAATTAGTTTGAGAATGGACCGGGTGTTGGACCAACAAATAAGCTTTGGGTCAAAATAGTTTAAATGTATTTATTGTTTAAGTTATAATTATTATTAGTGGAATAAACTCTTTATAAATTATGATTATTTAAATGTATTAGTCTATCTAATTCTTATTCTTATTATTATTGAAGCAATCTAAAATTTTAATTTCATTTTGAAGGAAAAAATTTAAATTAAGTATTCGTTGAATGTTAATTAATATTTATGATTATGCAGAATAGTCTAAATTTTAATTTTTTTTAATGATTAGGTAATGTATTAAAATAATAATTTCTTTGCATTTGAAAAAGAAAAAAAACTTATTCAATATTAATCTGTGTCGTGCACTCGAACACGGGCATTCACTAGTCTATATTATAAGGGAGAGCGATCCAATATTCATCGACAAAGACATTCGTAACAGTAACTTTGACACAAATTTCAAAAAAATTCACATTCGTTACGGATAGACAAGCTGACAACAATCCATATATGCAAGGCCCTTCGAGAGGCGGAGCCAGGAATATTTTGATGTGGGGGCGAAACTTTACGGGAGCTTGGGGGCAGAGCCCCACCCCGAATTAATTTTTATTTAGACAACTCTACGGGTGAATCAGAGATGAAAGCACGAAAAATGAATTCACATTCATTTTATAATGACTACAAGAAATTGGGAACAAAATGATATTATTTTGTTTTGGAGATTCAATGATTGTGTCCAAATTTTTAAAAAAATAAAAATAAAAGAACAAACTTGGTTTCGTCGGAGAAGAATAGGCAAGACGAACAAGACGACCGGGGGCGAAAAACCTCCATGATTTTCGACGACCATCACTACTAATAAATGAATTTTCACCGCGGTGGGGGCGACCGACCCCGCTCACTCCCACCTAGCTCTGCCCATGCTTCCATTGTTGGAGTTATGCCCTAGAGGCAATCATTATTTAGTATCATGACATTATTTATATATATTTATTTATATATTTGGCATATCTTTATTATGACAAAATAATGGATGATTATTCATTAATAAAGTTCTTTTAACAAATTGTTATTCATAAATTACCCTAATCAAATTTTATCACCAATAAGGGCAATGATATATAATGCAATCAAAATTAGCATGTAGATGAATTGATATGTGGATATCTATATCTAGACATGAGTATAATATTAAGGGTAATGGTGTACTGGTTGACCCACCATGAGAATGCTACGTGGATCGTTACGTGAATGTCATAAGCGATTCTCATAGTGACAATAGTGAGCTTAATCTTTCGACTTGAAGTCACTACATGATTCTATATGAGGAGTCGTATACTTTAATGATGGCTAAAACTTGTCCGACAACATTAGAGTGATAACACCAGTCATTGGGTATGCCACAAATCATGCTGAGATATGTGAGTGATGTAGACAAGATTTGTTCCTCCTATGTAACGAGAGTATAATATCAATGGGCCCCCTGATGAGTAAGACTTGAGTAAATGCATGGCCGTGCTCGAATAAGACAATATATGATATTATGCTCATTCGCTTATCAAATTTACTTGAAGATCAAGAAACCTAAATTAAACTATAACAAGGATGCACGTTTCATGTCTTGTGTTTAATTGGATATTAGAACAAAAGAATTAATTCAATTTGAACACAGGTTTTCAGTTACTTTTGGTCCACTGATAACTCTTATTATCTTGGTGACGATGACGTGCTGCTGGTTACCAATCATTGTTTATATTAATAAATCCAGCTTAATTAGGGGTCAATTGGGTCACACGCAATGAGAATGAAACGAATCAGATATGAATTGAACGTTTTGGGCCTAAATTTAACTTTAAGAGGCCTAAAGTGCAAAAAAAAAAAAGTTGAAAACCTTAGGGAGTACTCCCTAGGGTGGCCGGTCG
Source organism: Lobelia cardinalis (assembly GCA_028566635.1). NCBI lineage: Eukaryota > Viridiplantae > Streptophyta > Magnoliopsida > Asterales > Campanulaceae > Lobelia > Lobelia cardinalis. The sequence goes on from JAOWAN010071161.1 coordinate 3,182, forward strand.
CTATAAAGGGTTAAGAACCCCTAGAAGCTTTTATTTTATATGTGTGCCTCATTTTCATATTTTAGAGAGAATTGTTCTTCCTAAAATTCATCCAATTCATAATCCATATTGAAGAAGGTTTCTTGACGTTCAAGATCTTTAAGGCCTTTGTTAATTGCTAGCACAAATTAACAAGAGGTTGATTCGTGAATTGTTCGCGTGAATATCATTGAGGATAATGGGAGAAATCTTTGCGAATCTACAATAGATCTAAAAGCGTTCTTGAAAAATTGATTAAACCGTTCGTTCCGTAATTCAAAGGTAATTCTCTTAATACGTATTATGTTCATTCGCATAAATTTTTGAAAGAATTTGGAGATTTAGTTTTGTTTTTCCGCTACGTTGGTTCCCAACTACCTAACATCAATTCTATATATACAGATGGGACATGTAGTGTCCATGAAATTGAAAAATTACAGGACTAATCAAATACATTTGTAATGAAAATCAACTGTTTCTTCACCAAATTACAATTTCTTCTCCATAACCAAATTATACAAAGAAATTCATTTCTTTCACAGTTTCTTTTCCATAACCAAATTTCACCCGAAAAAAAAAATCATCTTTTAAGAACTGTCATTAGATAAAAAAAAAAAAGGTTAGATCTTGTAAAAAAATATTTAAATCGGAAGGTTCTTCCCCAACTTCAGGGCCATGAAAAAAACGCTTTTATACATCCAAAAGATAATGGGAAAAGATTACGGTGAAGCGTGAAAATAATGGATAAGATTGCAAAAATCAAAATCAGGGATAAAAGGAAGGAGACAACAACCAACAATATGACCACAAAACAAAGCAAAGCGCAAAGATCTAGAAAAATCACCATTTTTACATCTGAAAATTAAAAAGAAAAGATGAAAAACATAAAACGAAATGAAAATACATTTGAATATGGAAATAATGAAGTTTTTACATCCAAAAAATTAAGATATGAAAATATATTTGGATCTGGAGCCTTAAATTTTGAAGATCTGGAAGAAAAAAATCCCTATTTTTAGATCTGAAAATCAAAAAGAAAGGATTGTAAACATAAAACGAAATCAGTTGAGAGAGGGGGACAGAGAGAGAAAGAAGCGGACCTGTTGGTGGAGTCGGTGTGGAGGCGAAGATAGTCGTGGAGATGGTGATGGAAGAATAAGTGTAAACGGTAACGGAAGGAGGCAGAGGATAGGGGAGGGGTAGGGAAGGAGGGAGATGGGAGGTATTGGTGGTGGAGTTGATGACGGGTTTTACGGGAGGAGAGAACAAAGAGCAAGTTGAGAATTTTTTAGGGCGAGAGGAGAAATGGTCGGTAAAATGAGGCAAGTTAAGATTTTTTTAAAAGTTTTTATAATTGGGTTGAGAATGGGACGAGTGTTGGGCTAGCAAATAAGCTTTGGACCAAAATGGTTTAAATGTATTTAATGTTTTAGTTATAATTATTATTAGTGGAATAATAAGATGATTTAACTGTATTAGTTTATCTAATTCTTATTATTATTATTATCATTATTATTATTATTGAAGCAATCTAAAATTTTAATTTCATTTTGAGGGAAAAATTTTAAATTAATTATTCCTTGAATGTTAATTAATGTTTATGATTACGTAGAATAGTCTAAATTTTAATTTTCTTTTATGATTAGGTAATGTATTAAAATAATAATTTCTTGTATTTGAAAAAGAAAAAAATTATTCGATATTAATTTGCGCTTCACTAGTATTATTCAAAGACAAGACACCCCACCCTTCTAGAACACACAATCATCATTTAAGCGCTTTTTTAGTCCTAATTATATGTCAGTTGGTCTTAATATAAACGAAATTTCAGCAGCTTAAATAACATTTTTATCTGTAGAGTTCGATTTTAGATATTTTGTGCCAAATGGCGTGTCATTTTCTCTGGTGTCTTTTTAAAATTTTATTTTAATCATTTATAAGATGAACCTAAAATTTAAAACTCTGAATATTAGAATATGTATTATTCTTAAAAGCTATGCTACAGAAAATGACACACCATTTAATAGGGACGGAACCAAAATATTTTCATAGGGGACGAAACTTAATGGAGGTTCGGGGGCAGCGTCCCAAATTTTTTTTTCCAGGTATTAATAAGCTTACTTTTTATACACATAGGTAAGAACGGATCGATTGGTGATTTCGGAACTTGGAGATTGGAGGGGTAGAATTCTTTTTTCCCGTTGAAAATTGGTCTAAGAATCGTGTGAGGGAATAGGGGGGCTAAACGAAAATTCTATTAATAAACTTAAAAAAAATCTTTCTAACCCCCCAATTTTTGAGGGAGCGACCCACCCCTTGCCCTAATGTAGTTTTGCCTCTGTCATTTGACACAAAAAATCTGAGTACCTAGCCTTTATCCCAAAATTAACTACTTATTACTTAATTAATCACTCGAGGCTTCTTAGGTTACTTTCACGGAAAATAATAAATATTCGTAGATTTTTTGTTTTCTTTTGCCCGCAGAATAGATGTAGTTAATTTGCAATTTGGCAAATTGTGAATGAGATAGTAAGTTAAGTAACAACTTCAGGGGTTAAATAGGTCATTTAGTAATAGTGAGAGATACTCAAATGTAATTTCTATTTTGGTTTGTTAGTTACGATTGAATATAAGGAGGGAAATTCATTTTTGGGGTTTCTCAACACTGAATAATAGAATTGGGGGAAATTGATGTTCTTGGCTCTTTCTCTCTCTACAATTCTCTCATGGTATCAGATGATTCTTCCGCGCTTCTTCAGTTGTGATCTCGTGTGGATTTCTTCACAGTTGGATTGCCGGTGTTGATTGTTCTCCGGTTTCAATTTTTCTCCTCCTACTATAGATGGTTTTGATGCGACCGATCCTCCGATCGATGAGTACGATCTTTCGGCCGCTCTTGTGCATCTTAATCCTTCTCATCCGTTGTTCATTCATCCGAATGATCATCCATGTATGACGATTGTAACAGACTCTCTTACTGAATCCAACTATTATGCTTGGAAACGTGCAATGTCTGTTGCCTTGTCTTCGAAATTGAAGCTTGCAATGATATGCTAATTTCTTGGCTCTTGAATTCTGTTATTCCAAAAATTAGGTCTATTGTAGTATATCTGCCTACTGCTCATGAGATCTGGTGTGATTAGGAAAAACGATTTGGTATTGGTCATGCACCTCAGGTTTTTCATCTTCAAAAAGCTATATCTGATCTTACTCAGGGCAGTTTGTCAATCAATGCCTATTTCACTCAATTCCGTATACTTTGGGATGAACTTGCACAGTTGAATCATTTACCTAAGTGTGTGTGCCAATGTGAGTGTGGTGCGGTTCAGTAGATTCAAGAGTATGAGTCTGTACAGAAAATTACACAGTTTTTTATGGGACTAAATGATAGCTTTTCACATATCCGTGGCACTATTTTGAGTATGACTCCCTTACCTGATTTAAGTCAAGTAGTGAGTCTCTTAAACTAGGATGAAAAAGCTAGACATGGTACTATGTCTTCACTGTCTTTGAGTAATAATACTACAACCTTGGTAGCTACTACTCCTACTGCTTCTGTTCATAAGCCTTCTACCTCATCTCCTATGCCTGTGCGAGGGGGTTTTTCAGCTAGAGGTGGTTCAACTTCAAGAAGGAGTTCTGCCAGGTTTTGTGACCATTGAGGTGGTGTTGGTCATAGGAAGGATTTTTGCTTCTATCTACATGGCTATCCAGAATGGCATAAGCTTTCTGGTACTACTCCTGATTTGTCTACTATGCCTAAGAATCAGAAATCAAGAGTAGCTGCTTGTATTCCTTCCTCTACTTCTTCTGTAGAGAAGCCTAATGATACTTCATAACTTGTGTCTTCTGCTGTACCTTCTCTTACTCCATCTCAGTACCAACAGCTGCTTTGTATTCTCAATTCATCTGTTGATCGGACTCAGACTTGTGCAGGTACATCTACAATCTCAAATTCTATGGCAAGCACTTGGTGTTTAAATAATTCTGTGCATGCAAATATTCGTGACTGGATTGTTGACACCGAGGCTACCAATCACATTACCTGCTCTTTATCTACTTTGCTCAATCCTAAGCCATTTTATTCTGTTCTCTATCTTCCAAATGGTGCTTCTACTGTCATTACTCACTCTGGCACAGTACACTTATCCTCTGATCTTGTGTTACATAATGTGCTTTATGTTCCTGGATTTACTTTTAATCTTCTTTCAGCTAGCAAGCTTATTTCTAACAGTAATCTTTGCTTGTCTTTTTATCCTTCCTACTGTATCTTTCAGGACTTAGTTTACAAGAAAATGACAGGGGTTGGTAAGCTTGTTGGGGGCTTGTACAAACTTGTGCTCCCTTCATCCATCTCTCAGGCTTGTGCTGTTAGTGTTTCTTCTGATGTCTGGCATCTCAGGCTAGGACATCTTCCTGCCAGCTCGTTTAGCCATTTGCCTACTCTACCTTGTAATTCTAGTTCTTCTACTGGTCACTGTCACTCTGCTAAACAAACTAGAATTCCATTTCCTATTAGTTCTTCTCATTGTAATGAGCCATTTGGTCTTATTCACTGTGATGTGTGGGGTCCCTATAAGCATCTCACTTACAATGCTTGTAATTCCTTTTTAACCATTGTTGATGATCATTCAAGAACTACTTGGACTTATTTGTTGCAATTCAAATCTCAAGTTTCTCATTATGTTTCTCAGTTTTTGTCCATGATCAAAACTCAATTTTATGGTGTGGCTAGAAAAGTAAGATCTGATAATGGTAGTGAATTCTTTAATGCCTCTATCAGTTCTATACTGCTTCCTTTAGGCATTGAGCAACAAAGCTCCTGTGTTGAGACCCCTCAACAGAATGGTAGGGTTGAGAGGAAACACAGGTAGCTTCTTGAGATTGCAAGGGCTTTGAGGTTTCAAGCTAACCTTCCTATCAGGTTTTGGGGGGACTGTGTGTTGACTGCAACCTATCTTTTAAACAGGTTTCCATCATCTGTTCTTCATAACAAAACTCCTTATGAGGTTCTATTGGGCACTTCTCCTTCTTATGTTCATCTAAGGAGTACCTTTGGTTGCCTTTGTTTTGCTTCTTCAGTTGTTTCTCATAGGGACAAGTTCTCATCTAAAGCAATCAAGTGCATCTTTCTGGGATATCCTTATGGTAAGAAAGCATACAAGTTATATGATTTGCAATCTCATAGAATATTCTTTAGTAGAGATGTTCATTTTTATGAGAATGTCTTTCCTTTCAAAGATGCTTCCTTGTCTGATCTTTCTTGTTCTTATCCTTTGTTCACTTCTCTTGATTCTTTGTCACTTGATATTGACTTTGATAGTCACTTAGTCCATCCTAGTCCTAGTCATGTTTCAAGTCCTCCAGCTCATTCTACTTCATCATCTCCTTCTTCTAGTTCTTCATCTGGCAATGATACTTCTGTTGATGGTCCTACTAGGCCTGTCAGAACTAGGTTTCTTCCTACCAAGTTTAAGGATTTTTTTGGCCTTCCATCTTCTTTATCTTCCACTGCAGCTGCTACTATACATTCCACAACACATCCTATTCAGTCCGTGCATTCTTATTCCTCTTTATCTCCTGAGTATCAGTCTTATATCTGTACTGCTCATACATTCTTTGAACCTAAGTCCTACAATCAAGCTGTGAAGGATCCTCTCTGGTGTAAGTCTATGAAAGAGGAACTTGATGCTCTTGAAATTAACTCAACCTGGGATGTTACTTCCTTGCCTCCTGGGAAGAAATTGGTTGGCTGCCACTGGATATATAGAGTTAAGCTTAATGTCGATGGCATCCTAGACAGGTATAAGTCTAGATTAGTGGCTGATGGAAGGACTCAAACTGAAGGCATTGATTATTCTGAAACCTTTGCACCTGTTGCAAAGATGTCAATGTTAGGGTCTTCTTAGCCTTGGCAGCAGCTAGAAATTGGACATTGCAACAGTTGGATGTCACTAATGCATTTTTGCATGGTGACTTGAATGAGGAAGTTTACATGAGGTTTCCTCCTGGCTACACACCCTCTAGTACTTCCTCTGGTGCTTCTTTTCCCTTGGTTTGTAAACTTAAGAAGTCCTTGCATGGTTTGAAGCAGGCCCCTAGGCAATGGTTTACTAAGCTATCTTCAGCTCTTCTTCAATATGGCTTTCAGCAGTCATAAAATGATCATTCTTTGTTTACCTATCAGTCTCCTGGTAATGAGTTTGTTGCTCTACTGATTTACGTGGATGACATGATCATCACTGGTTCAGTTACTAGTTTGATTGATGCTGTCAAGGTGTTTTTAAGCTCTCAGTTTAAGCTGAAGGATCTTGGTAAGTTGAGGTATTTTTTGGGCCTTGAGGTGGCTAGATCTTCAGAGGGTATTTGTTTTCATCAAAGAAAATGCACACTTAAGCTTCTGGATGATTTTGGCTTGGCTGGATGCAAGCCTTCTAAAATTCCTATGGAGCATAATCATTCTCTTGCTTCTGATAGAGGGGATTTGTTTACTGATGCTGCTACATATAGAAGACTTGTTGGCAAGTTGATTTATCTCTCTGTTACAAGGCCATATATCTCCTATTTTGTGCACATCTTGAGCCAATTCATGGCTTCTCCTAGAGTTCCTCACTATGGGGCTGCTGTGAGATTGCTGAAGTACTTAAAGGGTACTTGGGCAAGGGCTATTTTTCTCAGCTACTTCTTCTTTGTCTCTGCAAGTCTACTATGATGCAGATTGGGCAGCATGTCCCACCACAAGGAGGTCCATCTCAGGGTATTGTGTTTTGCTTGGGAGTGCTCTTGTGTCATGGAAAGTGAAGAAGCAGCAGACTGTGTCCAAGTCCTCTGCTGAATCTGAATATAGGTCAATGGCTAATGCTTGTAGTGAGCTGTCTTGGTTGCTCTCTTTACTTTCAGACTTTGGTCTTTCATCTCTCACTCCTGTGCCCTTGTTTTTTGACAACAAGGCAGCCATTCATATTGCTTCTAATCCTGTTTATCATGAAAGAACCAAGCATATAGAGGTGGATTGTCATTTGGTTCGTGAGAAGTTGAACAATGGTGTTATTACCACTCATCATGTGGCATCCAATCTTCAGCTGGCTGACTGTTTAACCAAGGCTTTGCCTGTTGCTCAGCTTCTTTTTCTACTCTCCAAGCTGAGTATCTTCAATCCCTTCTCAGCTTGAGGGGGGATGTGAATGAGATAGTTAGTTAAGTAACAACTTCAGGGGTTAAATAGGTCATTTAGTAATAGTGAGAGGCATTCAAATGTAATTTCTGTTTTGGTTCGTTAGTTATCTCCCTTCGGGTCTCCCATCCGGTCCATCACCCTGCGGGGCTAACAACACTTGACCGGGTTTCCCTTGTCCAAGTCCAAAAACTGAGACCGAAAAGTGAGAGCTTTGTTGTTGATAATTCGAAACCGGGATTGGAAAGGAGTTTGAGAACGAGGGAAACTCATTTTTGGGGTTTCTTGACACTAATAGAATTGGGGGAAATTGATGTTCTTGGCTCTTTCTCTCTTTACAATTCACTCACAAATTTAGAGAATAAGGTTATATAACGGAAAATATCCTACTGCCAAAAATTAATAAAATTACAATTGTGATGACTGTTGAAACTAAACTAATAATTAAGAGAGAATTAAAATAAAGATTACAGAAGAGATCAAAGAAAAAGTTTATCCTGGAGGCCGGCGGTAGCAGTTGAAAATAAATGAGAGACTAGCATATGCTTTTCTTTTCAGCGTTTCAAAATAGATAGGCACGCACGCACGCACGCAACCATGAAATTATACTTAAATCAAACATCACATAATTACTAGTACTAAGTATTAATATAGTTAAGTATACTCTTTCTTAACAGCCGCCGGATAAGTACTTTAATCATAAATTCAAGCAAGTCGTTCGGTGTTAGATCATCAAGAATGACGCTTAGTGTTAATTAATTACGTGAATCAAGCATATTCATAAGTACATATTGAAAGAACCTTATTGAGCTTCTAACCCCCCTCTCTCTCTCTCTCTCTCTCTCTCTCTCTCTCTATATATATATATATATATATATATACGCATTTCAATATAAATTTAAATATCGTAGAATTCGTAGGAATCGTCGATACAATAATAAAATTGTTATTG
>JAOWAN010071172.1:0-11324 GCA_028566635.1 Lobelia cardinalis
AAATCAAACCAAAAACCAAACCAACACCAAACTAAAAACCAAACTGTGCCAAAAATCTGCTATCTAAACGCACCCTATGTATATAGTAAAATATATTAGATAAATAGTATAGATGATTAATACTAAATATTATATACATTCATTTAGAGATCACGAAGATATCGAAAAAGTATAGTCGACCTAGCGGGCACTCGAGTGCACGATAGTAGGGTCAAGGCCTTTGAGTTTACAACACTCAGCAGGATATTTGGAGTATGACTTCGTGGCCAGCGACTATTCTCTTGCTTGACACTAGAGCACTATAGCGTGGAGCCTCTCAGCGATATAAGGGGATAATAGCCTCCCCCAATGCAAAGAGAGCACAAGACTAAGGTGGGTATGCATAGCGACCATAAACCCTTGGCGACTACATTATTGCTCAGCCTTAGGCGAGCATTATAACGATCAACATAGTTGGACACATTGCGAGCAATATCAACCTCGTTCCTGTACGAGACATTGCGAGCAGATCGACCATCTATGACACCAGCGAGCAGACCTGCTTGAGAGTTCGTGTCCAGTAAGGAGAATCTCCTCAATTAATGTTGGATATCTTCTAAGAGATCCATTCCTATTATAACTCTTATTGAGTTGTCTTATCTGAAGACAATCAGAATCCTAATAGGAATTCACCTCCTCACACATAGGGAAGGCGGCTAAGAATCCTCCTAACCCTAGAAAAAGGACTCCTCAAGCTCCTATAAATATAAGCCCTACCTCGTAGGCATAAGGTACGCTCTCTCTTTCCTCTAAACTCCCCCGTGAATTCTCTTGTTTCATAACTGAACTTGAGTCTGATTCTCACGCCGGAGCGGTTTAGCAGGGTCACCCCCTGCTTTGTAACGGTGTTTTTATGTCTTGCAGGTTTTGTAGCCACCGTGACTGCCAACAGCCATCGCCTAGCTTGCCGAAAAAAGTGTGCATCATCAATCACCTAAACCTTAACCTAATATTTAGACAAATTAATTAAATGTTAAATCAACCACAAAGCCCAATTAATCTAAACATTGTGATATGTCATGTCTAGAGTCTTCTTTGCCAACTTTAAATATCTACGGAGTAGGATATGCAACCAAATTTAAAAATATTTTAAATTACAGCGAATCGTGTGGCTCACAGCTTGGCGCGAACTTATGTTTCTATGTCTGTATGTAGGGAATGGACTGATTGTATTCATCTTTTTATAAACGATGTAATTTGTGTTGATCTTGTCGAATAAAAGCTTTATTACTATTCAAAAAAATTAAAAATATTTTTAACTTGGGACTGTTAGTACCAAATGTCGCAAGTTTAGTAAAAATTATTAAATATTGAGCAGAATTATATAATTCAAATTGTGATGTTATATATTTTTCATTGCAAAGAACAAAAGTAAATCAAAAATTTTATTTGGCTATGACTTTTTTGCATATTTAATCACAAAAATCAATGTGACGTTCTTCATTTTAGTTGCAATGCATCACAAACTTTTTTCGTTGAGCCTTTGAGTTAATTTTTTGTATTTTTGGTTGCAAACTTGCGAATTTAGTTTTCTGCTAGGCCTAATGTCTATTCTTCTATATTATCTCTCTATTATGATTGTGAGGAATTAATCCACTTTGGAGATAAATTTTAACTACAATTTAAATTATTGATTTGATTATTCCTAATTAATTATGTTCTAGTGTTGTTTAATTGTTTGAATGCTCTTTTATTCAAATTAAAGTTGCAAATTTTGTCTCTTGACTTGATGAGAGAGCATGTGTTATGAATGAGCCAATAATCAAATCACTTGTTAGCATAATTGAACAAGATATTTGGAGCTAATGCGCGATCTCACAATAAAACAAACATTAGGTTCATATGAATTTATAATTGTTAATGAATTATGACCACAAGGGCCTTGATAATTCTAATTACAAGGTTGCAAACCCCAATCGAATGTCCCAACTTTTGGCTAAGTAAATGAACCCTAAAACTAGAATCATTATAAAAAATTATGCATTAGTTATATTTTTATGATTAAATCATTTCTTCTAGAGCCTTTTAATCTTAATTTTAATAATTCTTATTTAATTGTTATTTTCATTTTTGTTTGATTGACATCTGAATTGTGAAACAAACGAAAATTCTAATACTTCTCTGATTAATTGTTTTTTTTTTTGTTGCTCACTGGTATAAAGGACTATGTCCTTACTAATCCAGTCCAACCCGGATCGCGCACCTAGCATTGGCGGGTGAGTTTTTCAACGCGGATTTTCTGCATATGGTGAGACTCGAACTCCAGACCTCCCTTAAGCGAATCCAAGCCGCTTACCACTTGGACCAACCCCCGTTGGTGTCTGATTAATTTTTGTGCATTACAAATCCTTGTTTATTCCACCCTACTTGTGTTATATGCATATTTTGTGGCAATAAGTGGAAATTAATATTTGTATCATTGGGTATTAGTCATATTGTTCTTAAACTCTGTTCGGTGATTTGATTTTATCTTAACCATGTCATTCTCTTTCATGGTTCGAAGTTTTCTTAACAGTCTTATAGCGATCTCAAGAGTCTCATCCTTAGTGTGCACTTTTTCACCCACGTGTATCTAAAGTAATCATCAACTACAACCTGGGGGTATTTGGTGCCCCCAAGACTCGCAAAGATACCTTTTTTTTATTTTATAGATCCTCGGATAATGTTGTTGTAACCTACCAATTTTTTTCAGTCTTGTTATCTCCACTACACATACTAAAGATGGTCTCGTTTCTTCGATGAGGTCTGAGACTAGATGATCAGAGCTTCCAGTCGGGTGTCGGAAGCACCCATTATCAAAACCCATGCATCTTTGCATGAATCATTTGCAACAAATCATACCTGAAAATAAGCAATAAGAATATGTTATAAAACTTTTCCGTGACTTTCAGACACACTCTTTAGCGAAAAAGTTTTTAAAACTTTCCTTTATTTTTCCTACTTTCCAAACGAACCATTTTTAGGGAAGGGTGTGAATCTTAAGGAGACATTCATGTGTCACATGGTTCAAGCATTTACAAAGTTGACATTTATGATGTGTAGTTTTAAGGACTGATTTCACCAAGGTCTCCTTTTCCATGAGTAGGCCATCGACCAATTTTGATTTTTGAATGAGAACAAACTATACTGGATTTTTGATGATAAGACCATTGTCTCTCTTAATTAGTGAAACTCACGACAACATATTTTGAGGGAGCAACCTTACTATAGTGTGGGGACCATAGAGCGTATCTTTTAAGTGACGTTTGTGCTTTGTTCCTATTTTTGAATTGGTCATTTTGGATACACGAGAGGAATAGCGCAATGCTTAACTATCTGATATGCTTTGGCCACTTGGAGGTCAAGACATATTGCTTGTTTATGAGTTTTATAAGACCTTGCTCCTCCTATTCATCAATCTAAAAAACATAGTCGTCTTCGTCATCCAGATTGACAGACCATGCGATTAGACATAAATTTGCCTAGTCATTAAATCTGCTTCATCCTCATCAGAGCCAGACTCACACCAAATATATAGGTAAAATGTTTTTTTACCTCGGTCAGAAAGCTCCTTTGTTTTGAAAATTTATTGTGAGTTATTTTTGCAAATATTTAAATTTGGGAGTGGGATAGCTGGAGGCAAAATGATCGGGTTTTCTGTAATTTTAGTAGACCATATTTGCCTTTCTGTCCTTGCCATCCATGGGTCATGAATGAAATCACGAAGGTATATTTGAAAATTTTCAGAAGTTTTTCATTCGATCATAGTACTTGAAAAATGCCGCAAAAGCTTGATCCTTTGAATTTTCAAAAAATAGAATTGAAGGAGAGGGAGAATGACTTAAGTCTTCTTGAGATGCCCAGGAGATTCTACGAATACTTTTATCGACTTCTTGTTGCTTAAGCAATCTCGTTCATTAATTTTCAAACTAGCATACATATTTCTTTGATTCATTTCATATAGATCCTTGGATTTTTTGATGGTAGTGACTTTAATATGCCATACATTATCGAGTGAGCTTAGAAAGATCATGTTAAGATCCTTTTTGGAATAATGTTTACTAAGATTAGCACAAGCACTTTTTACTACTCCTAGAGTCCTAGTGACTCCTTGGGATCCGTTTTGAAATAATTGAACTCTTGTATGCAGTCGCACATCATGTTGTCATTGGTGTTGTCGTTTCCTTCCAAGTAATCTAGTAGTGCATCCCATATTTGTTTTCTCGGTACTCTTGCATTCATGAATCTGTTGCTACGCATTTGCGTCGAGAACTTGAGTAATGATGTAAGTAGCTTTCTCGTTCATGAGATCCACGATATTGTCTTAGTTTGACCATTCAGCCTCATGCTCGAGAACAAGCTCCTCGATGACGATGATATCATTTGGTGTCCCTTTGGGTGAGCCTTCTGGGGAGGAACTTCAATTCTTTTCATTCCAACCGGCATTGGTGCCATGTGGCCAGTCTTTACACAGTACATCAGATGTCCATCTATTGAGTTCATGATCTTTCAATCATACTTTTTCACCTTTCAAAGTCATCCTCATCTCGTAGAGAAATCTATGAATGTTAATACGGACGGATTCGGGTGGATGCGAGTTACACGCAACAGGTTATGCCGAAGAATTTCACTAGAAACCCGCTCGACCCAACCTGATTAAATTGCACACCCGAAATGTGTAAGTTGGAGGCGGGTTGTGCGGGTAACTCGGGTTGTGATTGTGATATGTTTGTTTGCATTATCTTTGAACTTCCTACTTGCACATTGGTAGCATAGCTTCGAATGCTTTTGCATCCATGTCAATTTAACCAAACTCTCTTCACATTGAATGCTGCAAAATTTCCCTTACTGTGAGTGCAATTTCGGTAGCTGCATCAATTAAACTGGACTTCTCATTGGGTGAAACAACTTTTGTACAATAACCACATCGTTTTCCTTTTTCGAATTCTCAATTTCCTTCCCTTCATCCTGAACCAATGCAAAATCAATTATCTTCCCGGTTTATGTCCTGTTTCCAAAATTCTTATTTTCCCCAACTTGATTCTCATCCAATTCACGACCACTAAAATTTTCTTTTTGGATATTTTTATTTAAACAAGAATTTCGGCTATTCTGGTCATTAGAAGCTACAATAACATCACAAGTATTGGAGAAAATGCTAGCACGACAGTCAATCAAACAATTTGTAGAGCCATCAACCTTGCTATACTTCACCCCTATTATAAGAGTTAATCTCATTTTAGGCCCTAAAATTTTCGTGTGGTTTCAAAATATGCCCCAGGTTCCAAAAAATTTGAAATGGACCCTAATGTTGCATTTTTTTTCATAAATTTTTTTTTTGACGATTTTGTTAGAAACTTAACGAAATTTAACTCACATGCAAAACATGTGAGTTTTTCAAGGTCGTTATGTTATTTTGCCCCCAAAATAAACTATAGGGTCTAATTTGAGAATAATACTATACTTACCACATGGGTGTAAGTGCAATTTATAAAAAAACAAAATCAACCTATCCCTCTTTATCCATGTCTGTCTCTCTCCCTCTGTCGCTGATTCACCTCTTCCTTGTTCCCCTTCCCATAACCTACTTCATCCCTTCCTCCATCCATAATATCTTCTCCAACTCATCTTTCCCTTTCTTAGAAAAAGCCCCAACCACCAAGGATGGTGGTGAGTGTGGGCGGCCGAAATTAATGGAGAGTTTTGGTGGGTAATTTCAGTTTTGATGGAGATGAACTTCGATTGGTGACCGATTATGAGATTTAGAGAGAGAAGTGAGGGTGTTGAGACAAAAAGGAAGATGCGTGAAAGAAGGAGGATAAATGGTTCGGATGTTCAATGTAGATTAGAGGTGGTGGTGGCTTGGAGATAGAGAGTTGGGGTCGTGTGGGAGGCTATGGGGTTTTAGGGAGAGGAGAGCGTGAGAGGAAGATAGGGAAGGGGACGAGAGAGGGGGGGGGGTTGTTTCTAGGGTTGGATTGGGTTAGCTCATTTAATCGTGGATTTATAATAATAATTGTAAGGATATAATAAGTAGGATATAATTATATTTTTAATTAAGATATGACATAATTATATTTTTAACTAAAGTATGATATAATTATGTTAATTTAATTAAGGTATGGTATAATTATATTTTTAATTAAGGTATGATATAATTATATTTTTAATTGCGATGTGATATAATTACATTTTTAATTAAAGTGTGATATAATTATATTTTTAATTAAGATATTATTTTATATTATTATTATTAATGATTTCACAGTAAAATTAATTGAAATTTTAATTTAATTTAATATTAAACTTGTTTAAAAATAAATTAAAGTACAATTTGGGAAAAAATTAAGGTTTATTTTATAAAATTTTAATTTAGACCCTGAACTTTACGTGAGGGCAAAATGACAGAAAGACCCTTACAAAACTCATGTGTTTTGCACATGAGTTGAATTTCGTTAAGTTTCTAACGAATCCGTAAAAAAAAACCATTTCGAAAAAAAAAATGCAACATTAGAGCAAATTTCAAAACTTAAAATCTGTGGTCCGGCTTTAAAACCTCACGATAATTTTAGGGCCGGAATGACCCAATAAACACTACACACAAAAGTTGAGAAGTAAAAAAAGTAAATAAATAAATAAATAAAAATGAAAAGGCTTAGCGCGAAGATGGAGGGGTCAATGTAGAGGGAGATATCGCCATTGGAATAGAGATATGTAGAGGGATTGATGGTGGTGATGGCGATTAGCGAAGGGAGGGTACACAATAGCACAGGAACGAAGATGCACGTAGAGAGAGATGGAGAGTAAATAGGCTCTGGGCCTTTGGCAGTGATGGGCCTAGTGGCGACGACCGATGGTGGTTGGGAGGGAGAAGAGGTTGGTCGCTAGTAGAACTTAAGAAGGGAAACGGCGGGCTGGGAAAAGGAAAGTGAGGAAGTGAACTAGAGAGAGAATGAACGATTTGTTAATTCATAACCCTATAAAAATTATTAATTAAATTATTAGTTAAATAAGAATAATTACATGGGTATGAAAGTTCACTCGTATACAATTTTTAGGCCCGCGAACCTGCCCGTTTAAACTCTAAACTGCAAAACCCGTGTAAACCAAATAACACATACATGCATATATCTGGTTGTGAAGTGTGGGTTGTGCGGGCCAGTCAAATTGACCCGTGTAAGTGTTAGCCCTAGGAAATTTTGGGTAACATCATTGTTTGTATATTCTTGTGCCATTGTAATATTTTTAAAGTAGTGAAGCTATTTTTAAAAAAGTTACGCTTTGATACCACTTGTTGGTCCATAGATGATCAAGTAAGGGAGGTTGAGTAGCCTATATAAACTTTTCGAAAGCCTCTTTTCTTGATCCATCGTGCCATACTAGTGGTCTTAAAAATACTTTTGTTAGTGCATCTGATAAGTGTTTATACACTTATTTAGGTCTCTTTTTCATACCTAAGTGAGTTAGTTTTGAGCATTTTATTGTGATTTGATATGTATTTTTGGTGTTTTTGGCAATTATTGTGGCCTAAGTGTAAATTCGTAAAAGTTATGAAATTTAGGGGCTTAAACTGTAAAATTTGAAAAAGAAAACTTGAAATTTTGCTATAGCACAATTTCTTCGCTCTAGCGAAACGGATCGCTATAGCGATATTTCTCACTATAGCGAATCTGACGGCTGTTTTTGGCTCGTTTCCTTTTTTGACTATCATTTTCTGAACGGGATTCGCTTATGGACGGACCGAGAACTCCTAAAACCATGTGAAGACTTCAATGCATAAGAGATTCAGTCTTTTAATTATTTATTATATAATTTTTATTTTTAAAAACAATTAGAATAATTATAAGATTTGGTATTTAGGCATAGAAGACCATTAGAGTTTTCGCTCTTACCTTTTTGTTATTTGCTAGCAGCTTTTAGTTATCTACATATTTTAGCTTTAGTTTTTTTCATTCTTCATAGCAAGAAATTGCAATTAACAATTGAATTTTCTTAAGCAACGGAGTTTGACAATCTTCGCATCGTAAATATTCATTCGACACTCGATCTTCTTACATGTTTATTGCTTGGTTGATTCAATTGTGTATTCTTGGATTGAGATTGACAACCTCAGTTCTTGAATCGTAATTGCGATTCGTTTCGTTTAGTGTTTGTTAGTTGTGCAAGGCTTGACAACCCAAAATTCGTGTATTTAGTTTACTTGCAATTTAATCCTTCGTTTTGTTGTGTGGTTTAGAATCGAGATTGACAACCTTGATTTCGAATTTGTATTTGCAATTCATTCATTTTCATATTGTTATGTAAATTGAGGATTGACAACCTGAAATTTACGTACGAATAATTAATTGCTTTATAGTTATATATTGTTAGTAAGATTTTGAGATTGACAACCTTTAATTCCAATTAACGATATTAAATTAGTTTTAATTCATCAACCATCATCACAATTTGCTTGGTTAGATTAAAATTGAATTCAAGTATTCAGTACTTAGAGAAATTAATTAATTCGTCCTTATGGGATTGACTTTTACTTATTATATATTACTTGTGTGATCGTGTTCTCTTGCGCATAATTTTCTCTATAAAAAATCTCACATCAACATCGAAATAAGATCAAAACAGTTATTGGAGAGTTTAAAAAACCTTTGCTGCGATTTTAAAGCTTGAATAAGAGACAAGGTTAGTGCTTGAGATGCAAAAAGTAAATGATCAGCATGGTTAGTAAACAAGTATGGATACGAAACTGTAATAAAGAGACACAATAACTTTGGAGTGGTTCATGGTGTTAACGAACAGCTATGTCCACTATCAAGGTGGTCACTCATGAATTTGCATCTTTTTTTATATGAAGGTTTTCCTAAATGTAATACTTAATCTGAGTTTGTCAGACAACAAATTTGTGTTCATTGAGTATCTTCACATTCTAAAATGCAAATCGGATGACATATGTTTGAGTGAAAGATAAAAGCTTTAAGTGTATCACTCTTGCTGTAAGCAGAGCTTTTACAATAGAGTTGGAAGCTCTCCTAAAGATTGCATATATCATCCTTAAATGAACATAACCTATAGTAATCGCATTTACAAGAATATTGTTATATTTATTCGTGAAGAAGTAGACATAAAGCTCATTTTTCGTGAGTAATTGCTTTGTATTTTGCCTTTTCAATGCTTATCTTTAATAGATTCCCTGCTTGGCTGTAATATCCAGGAAGATAGATTGAGCTGTTACAGATCTTATTTAATAGAGAAATCGGGATATCAAGAGCATTTAATGCAAATAACTGATGGAGCGGATAAGTTGTCTTAAGAATGAACATATTTAATGTGCCTACGATTACAGCTTTTCCACAAGCACATCCACGGCTAGAAACTACTTAAGTTTCTATTGCTTATGAGCTTAAGCAAACAATTTAAGTAAAGATCATCGGTAAAATAGGAAAGCTTAAGCTTACAAAGATATAACAAAAGCTTTAAGCAAATATGAGCGGCTGAATCAACTTGTGACGTTAGCGAGCTTAAGGATATAAAGATTAATAAAGCTTAAGTAAAGGCTGGAAATTACGCAAGGATGTATAGTGATTCGGAGTATTAAAGAACTCCTACTTCACTACCTTGGTTAGATTAGGATTTGTGATGTGTACTTTATTAAATATCACTAAGCTATTACATAGCTTCTTAGCACTATATTTTAGGCTTAAGCAAGCACCCAGTTATCACTAATGGATCGTGTACGCAAAACTGTGCCTATCCTAAGATGTTTTATTTGAGTATTTTGTTCTCTCTCCTAGAGTTAATTTTCACTTAAATTTAACACAAACAATCAATGTGCCTACAAGGATATTACAGTGAGGAGACACTCACAATGATTGAGATACAATAGAGATATCATAAGATATTAAAAATACTGTTTTGTGAACTAAGCACCCAAAGAATAAAATATTTAAAGGTTTCTAAGGCTAACATTTAAATTGAATGAATTTAAGCAAATGAAGATTATTTGAACAAACATGAGGTGAGGTCGAGATATCTAGGATATGTTACTTAGATTTTATATATTTAATTCTGCTAAGGCTAATAGGTAATCCCAAATGTGGACTTAAGAGATAGGAAAACTCTTGGTGTATCGCCTATACATACAGCAAGTATACCGCCATCCTTGATAGAGTTGTACCGTACAACTTTGTAAAGATGGTCTGTATACTTTGCGGTATATATGTGCGAGATACCCAGCATGTCTAAGAGATATGCTAAGATAACGTCTTCCTAAGAGACGATCATGATGGTATTTAGAAATCTTGGATAAGTCAATGTGAACTAACATTGTGCAGTTAATGACTCCTAGAGTTACTTAACCAAACTTGTAGAGAGATTATCCCATGCTCTCAACCTATTTGTTCGATTAAAAGGTATGTCGCACGAAACATTGATACCATTCAAAATAGATTAAACTGTCCAAGGTCTAAATGTCGCAATTAGTATGGGCTTTGGGATTATTAAAGTAACCTTGATCGTTTTACTTTTTTGTTAAAGAGCGGTGACATGCCTAATAATTTAAATTATTAGTTTCTACTATTCGTACGTACGACCGTAAAAACTCTATATGCTAGAAATATACTCAAATAACGTACATACAAACAAATTTTACAAGTAAATCAATAACTACGAAAAGGTTACAAGCATGTATGGTGATTTGAAAAAGTGAACCATGCTAAGCAAACGCGAGGTCAAAATCATCATCATGTTGTATTTATTAGCAAACTCCAAGTCAATTTACTGGCTGGATCATCCAAGCACTCCATTTTTGGCAAGTGTTTGGGGGTGTCCGAGACTACGTTCATAATTGCAGGGGTTTAGTTGTAGTTTTTTTACCATTTTGGGGTGCAATAACTTAAAGCCCGACAAATCTTTCTTTCCCCCTTTCATCGCTCTTAGGTCTCGACAAAAACAACTCTAATTGCACATCCGCGTATTTGCCCAAAATTCATAAAATTCTATCAATCAGGTATGTGGAATTCGATCTATTACCAGCATTCATATAATATGTCGATTTGATTCCATTTTTCTGGATTCTCATACCTATCAATTTGAACTCTATTGCTGAATTTAGGGTTTGACGTATAAAATTTGGGGAATAACGTGTGTTTCTGTTAATTTTCTAAACTTATACCTTTTCCGATGCGAAATACATTCTATTTCTGATTAGTGTTTCAATTTCCATCCGAAGATACGAATTAGAAGATCAACAGAAATTGTGCTGGTGGGTGTTGGTCTTAGGAGCTCAAATTTGAACGTTTTTTTCTTCATTA
>JAOWAN010071193.1:0-11323 GCA_028566635.1 Lobelia cardinalis
CATCAAGAAGTACTAAATCTCCCTACTTAGACATTGATTTTCATAATTTCTTCTTCAACCAAGAACAAAGAACATCAAGGATGCACAAGGTACACGCTTCCGTATTCATCTTCTTCTTTTTCTTCTCTTCTTAATCTAGATATGAGACGGCATCGGGTTTACATTAAATATATTTTGGTTCTAACAATATAAATATGTAAAAAAGATAGGTATGAAAGAAAATATTATGTTTTTGAAACCAACATAAACATCATTTTTGACCCTTTTTTAAACTTAATGGAAAAAATGTACTTAATGAACACATCGTATATCATTATTGTCTCTCATCAACCCCGCTTTTTACTTTTTTCATTTTCTTAATTTGGGTACAAATTTTTTTAGCAACAATTAAATATTGTAAAAAGAAAATCCTTAAATATATTTTAAGGGTATTTGTTAAGGCGTTTAAAAAAGAAAATAATATTAAAAATCATTAAAAGGATAATAATAATAATAATAACATGTCAATTCCACAGGGCTATAAAGCTAATTCGTAATTAATCTACTTTTCTAATTTTCAGGATCTCTTAAGAGCAATTGCTATCATGATTCATTATTAAATGAAAGAAGATTACTGGGAGAGTTTTAAAGGTATAAGAAAATATATCCAATATCAATATTTTATAATTTACGATTATTATCATGTGTATGGAAGTATTTATTAGCAAAACGCTTCTCGTATAGTAAGTACTAGGTGTATTGTATCTATCTATGATATACTTGGTATATGGAGTGCATAGGTGTTTCCTGTAAGGAGCATTTGAGAGTTTACTTTCATCAATTAATCTCTAAGATTAACGAATGTACTTTAATATCTCTAATTAAATTTTAAAAAATTAAATTAATTTAAATTTCATAATTAATGTCTAAATTAACTCATTTCTAACCTAATTTCCAAAAATCAACAGGAATTTAAATTTGAATACAAAAAACGGATAAGTAAATGAAAATTAAGCACTGACGAATGAATATTAAACACTTACGAAATGAATATTCATAACACACCAAACTGTAGCTTCAATAGCAAAATGAACATTCATCTCACTCGAAATGAATATTCATATCACAACCGATGAGTCATTGAAAGATATGAACCTTAATGATCAAACTGTAGCTTCAGTTGCGAAATGAACATTTATTTCAATCGAAACGAACATTTATATCACATCGGATGAGTTTTTGAAATAAATGAACCTCGATAACCAATATCACACAAAATGAACTATCATGATTTATATAATGAATACTTAAATAACGGTGCAAAATGAACATTCATATCACAGGAGATGAGTAATTCAATTAAATGATTCATGTAATGAATACTTAAATAATGGTGTGATATGCGAAATGAACATTCATATCACACCAGATGAGTAATTGAATTAAATGAACAAATCGCCTTCTTACTGACCAATATTTAATACTCACCCACCTGCCGTCTCTCTCTCACCCTCGTCATCCTCTCTCCCTCCCTCAAATCCTCCATTGCAAAACACAATCACACCAAAATTTCTCTCCTGTGCCACACCACCAATTTCACCTAAACCCAACCCAACCCAACCGCCATGAAAGCAACCATATAGCCACCGTCGCCCCCTTCTCCCTAATTCCTTCTCTTTGATTTGCAGTGGTTGTGAAAGAGGAAGGAGTGGATGGTGATGGATTGGTGGAATGAAGTGGCGGGAGGAGGAGGGAGCGGCGGAAGGAGATCAAGGAGGGAGCGGCGGGAGGAGAGGGATCGAGCAGCAGGAGAGGAGACGAGGGGGCGACGGGCGGCGAGAGCGATAGAGAGACGGGAGGGAGAGAGAAAGAGGAAGTGACTGGAAGAATGAGAAAGACGTGAGGGAGAGATAGAGATCTAGGAGTTGAAATCAATCCCTTAAATTAGGGGATTTAATTAGGGTATTTTCATCCTCTCACTTGTTCTATGGAAAGTGTATCACACTTGCCTCAAAAGGTGATTCTAGTAAGGAGCACCTAGGTGCTGCATATAAATTCTAATGAACTCGTGATACAAAAAATTTAAAAATTAAAAATAAAGATTTATATTATATTTACTTTAATAATTAAAATTAAATATATAATATCAAATCATGATATATTTTACTCTATAGGTGGTATATATGGGTTTAACTAATATCCCCACTAGTTGTAGGAGTTTAGCAATATCCCAATTTTTACTTTTCTAAAATGCCCTCACTTTTAAATGTTTAATATTTATTTGGAGGGGTAAAAATGTCAAAATCGTGTATAGAGAAATGTGCTTGTATTTAATGCATGCAAAAAGTTCATATGTAATAATTGGAGCATTGATTAGTGCAATGATTGAGATGATAATTAATTATCAAGCATATTTTTCTATACACGGTTTTGATATTTTTATCCCTCCAAAAAAATATTAAAAATTAAAAAATAAGAGTATTTTGGAAAAGTAAAAATGAGGACATTGCTAACCTCCTACAACTAGTGGGGATATTAGCTAATCCCGGAATATATATATTAGGTGATCGGCTGCGAACCGCAAATAATTTGCGAACTTGTAAACCATTGTGAACCACAACATTCAAAATTTTCATGATTCACATTTTTTAGCAAAGTTATTCATTATTGCTCATCAGCAAGCTTTGTTTATCAACAACAAGTTTTAGACAGCGATGCACGATTTTTTCTGTGATCTGAACGAGCTCTGCGATGACTGAAGGTTGTTGAACTGGGCGGCAACAGGATCTACAAAACAACCCCGTTACTATGAGGTACGGGATGGCCCTACCAAACAAGCTCCGACATGAGAATGATGACTCAAGTCTGAAGAATATCAGAGAGTATTCACGGGAGAGTTTAAGGGCAGAATTGTATGTGTACCTTTGTCTACAAGTGTAGGACCTTATTTATAGGTGTTTGAGGACGCTGAATCCTTGAAGGTAAAGGAGTTCTGGCCTCCTCTTGCTCCCTCAAGGTCCAAGGTCAGCCAGAATTCTAACCCTAATCTCTTTAGGTAAATAAATCAGAGATATAGATGGAAAGGACTCTTCATGAGGATATACCGTCATTAATGAAGACCTTGTCCATGAAAGATACGAACTCCTGAGCTAGACAGCTCGCAGGAGCAGAATAGGTCGCCCAGAGCTAGGCTCAAGGCGAAGAATGATGAGAGCTCGCATGAGGCATCACCTCTATACGAGGTCTTCACATATATAGGTCGCGTCAGGGAGGATCACCGTCCCTTTTTCTCGCGAGGTACGATGTAGAGGTAGACCTATCTGCGAGATCTCAAGATAGGTCGCCTGTTAAGGAGATATTCCCCTCCAAATTTGGCTAAGTACTTGTCTGCTGATGGCTCTAACCTGACACGCGAGCTCTCTTATAGCTCGCTAGGTCGTCAATACTTTTTGGCACCTTCAGACAGCAAGCTTTTTGTCCAAAATTAAGCTTCAACATTTCACCTTCAACAGCGCTCCATCATACTTCAAAGGTAGCTATCGCAATTTATAAAGTTTTAGCAGGCTTTTAAAAGCTTGTTGTTTCATGGTTCACAACTATAAATTTAATAGTTTATGTTAGTTCGTAAGTTCGCAGCCAACCACGTCTATATATATATATATATATATATATATGTGTGTGTGTTTTAGCTATTGAATTGCTAAATATCGCTCCTAGACTTCAAACTATCGTTCCGTTAATAACAAAAATACACTATAAATTTTTTTTTTTAAATTTATTCCAAAGACTTCTCTCTCACTCGATTATTTCTTTTTAATGAACCTTTTAGAAGCTTCGACCTGTGCTTCCCCAACTTCAATCTCATTCTCATATAGATGTGCAGCGTCAATCTATCGATAACCAACTGATAACGCAATTTTTACCGCATCAACACAGAAGTCACCCCAACTTTGCCAAATCCCAAGACCTATGACTGGAATTTTAGCCTCAACGAAAAATTTAAAAACGACGTTTAAAAATACACTTTAACAATGATATGATTGGATGGGCGATCATAAAAGGGAGGTGGAAGTGGTGGGGTGGGCTACCTACGCGTTCATTATGGGCCTCTCTACTGGTATGGTAATGGTAGGCATTTTATTGTGCCACCGACACTTCTCTCAAAACTTTTGGCTTTCTTCACTAAAATCATTTTTTGGAGTTTTATTTTGAAATTTTTTAAAAAACCATTTCGTTTAAAAAATCAATATTTTTTCTTTTTATTTTTCAATTTTTTTAATTCATGTCCAAACTCACAACCCTATATACTATATTTATGCTTCAAACTTATCACTCACATAAAAAATCAATCTTTTTCAAAATTATATAAATAAAAACATCAATATTGTAAAAATTATTAAACTTTAATAAATTTAATCATAATTATTTTGAAATATAGCTGTACTAAAATTTAAAATGAATACATAACCAATTTAAAAATAGAAGAGCGATTTTATGAGAGAATCAATGTAGTTTAATTATATGATAGCATATATATATAATCAATTTCTCTCACGAAAGTAATTTATATTTTATAATATTTTATTATTTATAAATTTTTTATTTTTATAGCCATATTATATGTATATATACATATTCAACTTTTTATTTACAACTGTACGGATTTATTTTGAATTCATTTATTAATTTTGAAATACGAGCATGATATTGATATAGAATTAAAGGAAAGAAATTCTTGCGTAAATTATGGAATGAGGGGGGACGTAACTATAAATAAGGAATTTGTTTCATAGTATATAAATAAATGTAATATAGTTTATAATTAAAAATAAAGAAAATATGAAACAGTATAATATTATATGTAAGAGGGATTGACTTAAAGTTTATACTACGATAAATATTCGATTGTAAAATTATACGACATAGATTCTCTCAAAAGTGTCTTTTTTTTAATCTGATTATATATTAATTTTTAATTTAAGTAGACATACATTATGAAATATTAATTGTGATCAACCGTATGAAAGGTAATTTTTTTTAATTATTATATTGATGTCTTTTTTAGACATATTATGTTTATATAAAAATTATAAATTAATTAAATTAATTTAAAAGTGAAGGAATAGTGAATTAGTGATTGAATCTCCATATATACGTTGCACTTAAATTTTGGTTTGGTTTTTTAGGATTTTTTTTTTATAGTTATTAAAGTAAAAATAAAAGAGGTAAATAAAAAAAATTAGGATACCAATAAAAAAAAAAAAAGAAAATCCAAAAGCCACAACAATAGGTACTTAAACCTAATGTTTGCAATCGGGTAACTGAACCCTCAATCCACAATTGGTACTTAAACTGCTGAATTGAATAATTTAATTTTTCAAAATAGCATAATTTTTAATGTACACATATAGATGCATCATCACCTATATTAATTTTGATCATTATACAAAGGCAAAAGTGAGTAAGATTTGAAATAAAATAAACATATCTACTATTATATATGTTAGACATATCCTAGCTACCTCTGCATATATAAAATCCCTATTATATTGAAGAAAAATAACATAAAACCAATCTTGTTCAAATTACAAAGAGAGGAAGGGAAAGAAATTGGAAGAATGGTACGGTTTTGCTTTAGCTAGCTAGATTGATTCTTATAGTACGTAGTAGAAGTTTTAATTTATTCATGTTTTGCAGGCAAAGAATGTGATTATTGGACCATGGGGTTCTCAAGAGCCACAAAACCAATGGACTTACGAGCCAAATGGTTCGATATCCCATATATCTATCACCTACGACGATGCGATTTTCTCCATTAGTTTCACGAGCGAAGATGAGAAAGGTAATGTAGAGCATTCGAAGAAGTTTGGAAATGCGACCGGCAGTAAAAGCGCTGAGGTATAGATGTAATTTGCTAGCTAGCTAGCTAACGTAACAAACTTAATTGAAGTCCAAGTGTGTTTATTGAGCGAATTTCACTGAATTATGCATTTCGACTGCAGGTTGACATTGACATTAAGAATGGCGAGAAGCTCAATTGCATTAGTGGAACATTCGATCACAAGAGCGGATACGTTGTCGTAACATCATTGACATTTGGCACCAACACGAAAAGGATTTTGGGACCTTTTGGTACATCAAGAGGAACTGCTTTCTCGTTCCATGTTCCGGACGAAAGTTTCACCGGATTCCATGGTCGCTCGGGCTCTTGGCTTGACGCTATAGGAGTCTACCTACAACCCGAAAAAAAAGTACGTCTTGGTCGATGGGGATCACAAGAGCCAGGAAATGAATGGAGTTATGATCCAAAAGGTGTGATATCTCATATATCCATCACCCATGACGATGCTATTTACTCGATTAGCTTCACAAGCCAAGACGAGAAGGGTAATGTGGACCATTCAAAAGTATTCGGAGCAAAAAGCGGTACTCATAGCGATGAGGTAAATATAATTAACTCACAAAATTAATTAGTTTCTTGAGTACGTATACTCTTCACTTAATTGCTTAGCTTCGTTTTTATAATATATACACGTTGATCTACAGATTGACATCGATATTGAGAACGAGAAGCTCAATTACATCAGCGGAACATTTGGTATCAAAAGTGGATATACTGTGGTAACATCATTGTCATTTGCTACCAATCAAAACAAGGTTTTCGGACCTTTTGGGACTGCAAATGGAACCGCTTTCTCTTTATACGTAAGTGAACAAGGTTTCTCCGGATTTCATGGTCGTGCCGGCTATTGGCTTGATGCAATTGGAGTCTACCTACAACCCGAAAAAAAAATGTGTCTGGGTCAATGGGGATCGCAAGAGCCAGGAAACGAATGGAGTTATGAATCAATTGGCGCGATAGCTCATATATCCATTACCCATGACGATGCTATTTACTCGATTAGCTTCACAAGCCAGGACGAGAAGGGTAATGTGGACCATTCAAAAGTATTCGGAGCAAAAAGTGGTACTCATAGCGATGAGGTAAACACAGTCAACTCACGAAGTTAATTCATTTCTCAAGTATGTATACTCTTCCTTTAATTCTTTAACTTTGTTGTTGTCATATATACACGTTGATCTACAGATTGACATCGATATTAAGAATGAGAAGCTTAACTACATCAGCGGAACATTTGGTAAGAAAAATGGCTATACTGTGGTAACATCGTTGTCATTTGGCACCGACCAAAATAAGGTTTTTGGACCTTTTGGTACTGCGAATGGAATCGCTTTTTCGCTACTGGTAAGTGATCAAGGCTTCTCCGGATTTTACGGTCGTGCCGGCTATTGGCTTGACGCAATTGGAGTCTGCCTACAACCCGAAAAAAGAGTGTTTGTGGGTCGATGGGGATCAAAAGAGCCAGGAAATGAATGGAGTTATGAACCAAAAGGTATGATATCTCATATATCCCTCACCCATGACGATGCTATTTACTCGATTAGCTTCACAAGTCAAGACGAGAAGGATAATGTGGACCATTCAAAAGTATTCGGAGCAAAAAGGGGTACTCATAGCGATGAGGTAAACACAATTAATCAACTCACCAAGTTAATTAATTTCTCGAGTATACTGTTTCTTTAATTGTTTAACATTATTTTTTTTATATATACACGTTGATCTACAGATTGACATCGATATTAAGAACGAGAGGTTAAACTATATCAGCGGAACATTTGGTACCAAAAGTGGCTATATTGTTGTAACATCGTTGTCATTTGGCACCGACCAAAAAAAGGTTTTCGGACCTTTTGGTACTGCTAATGGAACCGCTTTCTCATTACTGGTACGTAATCAAGGCTTCTCCGGATTCCATGGTCGTGCTGGCTATTGGCTTGACGCAATTGGAGTTTACCTTGAAGAGTGAGAATGTTGAATGATCATATATATATATATATATATATATATATATACACTAAAAAATGTCCGTATTCGAGGGCATGGAGTCTGAATAAAGTTTTAAGTAAATATTTTTAAGTAATATATCATATAAAAAACTAAAAAAAAATTGTGTTCAAGAGCACTGAGTGAATAAATAAATATATAATTAAGGTATTATAATAAATTGTCCTTTTCATTTATTTTATTTAAAAAGAAGGGAAAAATAATTATTTGTATTAGTGTGCGTATCAATGTGTTTGGCAATATGTATATGTACGTGTGTTTTGTTTTGAAATATGTGTATTTTTGGAATTTGTACTATTATTTATGGGCTGAGCTTCTATGTACTGTAAATTAATTAGGAGCTTGTTTAAATAAAAGAGTGAGAATGTTAAATCATTATCATAATGTGTTTGTTTTACCTTTGGTAGTTTGCAAGTTTTACTATTAATTTGCTAACTTTCAAATAATGTAATTAACTATATTAAATGCAATGTTAATTGTGTGATTTGTACAATACGGATGACAGTCTTCCTATAATAATTTGTATAATCGTGAATTACGTTAACAACATCATATCACTCGTTTAATTTGTTACTCTTTGCATTAATTTCTCCCTATACTACTCAGGCCGATCCTGAGATTTTGAGGCCCCAGTGCTAATAAAAAAGAATAGGCCCTTGAAGTGAATTTTTTTTTCTTAATAAATCGAATTAAATTTTTACTACAAAAATAAAATTAAAAGACAATAACAATAAATTGTAAAAGAAAAAACATCATGAGTTGATTTTGAAAGAAAAGAAAAAAAAATCAAGTTTCAAAAATAACAACGATAATAAAAACATCTAAGCTAAGTACCTAACAACATAACAATTTAATAACCATAACTTTAAGTCATTTCTTCACTTAAAACGTGTCATCCTTCAAACATTCTTTGAAGCAAATTTTTCAATAACATTCTTTGTCGTATTTTTGTAACTTCTTCTCTCAATATAATCAACCACAATCAACTAAAAAATAACCTGAAAAATGCATAAGAACTAAAAATAATGAGCCTCAAGACTGTAAGAATTTAATAGTTAATATCAATTAAAGGGATCATCACAATTTAGGAGAACCCAAAAAATATCTAGAAATTACACAAAATTTGAGGCAACATGGGAATAACAATTCACACCAAGCAGCTCACGAGTGAACATGGACAAAATTAAAAAGAAAAAAAAAATTGAAATAGCCAAGTAGTTCACATGTTGCAAAAAATCTTGTAAACACATGAGATGATTAATGATTTCAAACCCATGAAGAATATGTCATGCCCAATATGGACATTCTCAGTTCAAGCTTTTTTAAATCCATGATTTCAGTCTTCAATTCTTCAAATACCCCCCCCCCCCCACATAGGCCGAAAGTTCTAACAAAAAGAAAATATCTACTGCTCTACATGATGATTTATACTAGCAACATATGAAGAATCACACATGAAATTGGGGTGAATGTCAATCTGTAGAAGTCTAAAAGAGAACAAAGGGAGCAATCAAATCTAACCGAACATCACAGAGAAGTTAGCAAGTCACAAACACTAATTTTAGCGACAAAGCACATCAAACTAATACCATAAGCCATAAGCCATAAGCTTTTCAAGTCCTTGGGATGCCAGAATCCAGATTATAACAAATTATTCCGGAATGAATCAATGAATTATATAAATTTCACAGCGAAAATATGAATTGAGCACTAAATGAAATCGCAAATCTAGAATGTATCAAGAAAAAAAAATCCAGTTCTCAAGACAGGAGTATCATTAGCAATATGAGCAGGTCAACACAAATTCACTGCCATTATAAAAAAAAAATGCAAAGAGTGAAAGAGAAATACAATATCCCCAAAAACATATTAAAATTTCACTAATTTCAAATTGTAGAGCAATATTAGGGGATTTCTACAAAGAAAAAAAAATCAAAAAATAGAAAGATTAGTGATTTCACCTTCGATTGGCAGCGACTTCGCCTCGAGTTGGGCATCGGCTATGTATGGTTGTTCGAAAGTGTCGTTGAGCAATGGAGGAGTGCCGGAGTTCGACAAATTTGAGCAATTGATCACTTGTTTTTGGATTGAAGAAATTGGGATGAGAAGAAATTGAGAAATTAGACCTAAATTCCCAATTTATAGTTGCTAAGGAAGAATCTGTTGCCATAATCATCAATCAATTGTCAATAACGGGTATATTTGGGAAGAGAAATTGTCGAAATTTTTTTAGGAAAGAGCAAGAGAGATAGAGGTATGCGGATCAGCGGTTCCCGTGAAAGAAGAATGGAATAAGTAATATAGCTGAAGTAGGGCTTATTGAACCTAGTATACATCAGTAGGCAAAATAAATTTGGGCCCTCCAAAAATTTGAGGCCCTATGCGATTGGGCTCCTTACACATTCCCAAGAACGGGCCTGATACGACTTATAGTTTGGTTGTTTTGTTTTAAGGAAAACACTAAATATACTGCTGTTGGTATAACGCTCAGCAACCGCATGCATTGCGAACTTGTACCGTACAAGTCCGCAATGCATGCGGTTGATGAGCGGTGTACCAACAGCGGTACATGTAGCATAGCTCTTGTTTTAATTATGTACTCATGTGCATGCTCTCTTTTATCAATTTGAATATTGACCATATAATCCTTGTTACCAATTCTTTACAACCAAATTATTATTATTCTCCTGATAATTCCTCAAGTTAAAAATGTGAAAGAGATCTAAACCTTTGCAACTTAGAGAGTAGGGACTCAAGGAATGTACGACCCACCAAATAAATTTAAAATTTTGAAATATATTTAAAATTTACCACATGCAAATCTTCTGTAATAATTAAGAAGGATATAGGTTATGTTAATTCTTTCGTAATGAATTAACACTGAGTAAATTTTTTAATTTATTATATAATAAAAGAATATCATAATTAAAAAATATATAAATAATTTAAATTTCAATATGTACTCGATCTCCTAAATTTCATCGTCATTTCCACAGTAAATGGAAAGCGCGTTTTGACACTGCCCTTTGCACTATCATCATATTCTTAACATAAATGATGACAAAAATCTAGTTGGCCGAATGTGGGATTTACTTAAATTCATGTCAAAAAAATCATTGAACATAACGCGGGCAGTACAAAACAACCTCTCGTTTTCAACCATTAAAACATCAAATAAACAGTACAAAATTAATTTTAACCCCCTTGTTATATGTTCAAGCCCTCTTACATCTCATAAGCTTGAATATCTTGCTGGAGATATTTTACCGGACAAGTAAAGTTGCTTTGCATTCCTACAACTCTCCTTGACAGTGGCGGAGGCATGTGGGGTCTGTTAAAGTCTGGGGTTCCATCTCAAAATCAATTGGTAATGAGAGGAGTAGCCCAGGATCCTTATTAAGTGTTGGTGAGGCTTGTTTGTTCCCAATGTGGGATATT
>JAOWAN010071224.1:0-10554 GCA_028566635.1 Lobelia cardinalis
AAAAGAAATGGCGTTAAGGGCACTTTCCATTTTCCCGCTAGCAAGTTTATTTTGTTTCCATTCCTACCCTTTGTTCTCTTCTCTTTTATCCTTCTTTTTTTTCCCTCCGTTTTTTCCTTTTTCTCTACCATTACAAGCTGAAATTTTGTATCTTCTCTGATCCAAAATATTACTTGTAACTCCTTAATAGATGTTGTCCACAGTCGTATTTTGTTACTCATGAAGAACATAAAATTATTTGTTTCAGCAAAATCGACGTAATTGATTTGTAACACCGTCCTTCAATTAATTATTGCTCGTGTATTCTAATTGAAGTTAGCAATTTTAAGCTCCTAGATGGTTTGCCATGAATTTAATTGTTTGATAGTTTGAGATATGAACTATCATTTGTTTTATTTCTGCGAGTGTGTGTTTGGTTTTTGTTAATTTGGTGTGGCTCAGATAATGGAGTAATATTTGGTTACTAAACTTTTAACCTAGTGACAACGCCTTGAACAAGTTATTTACTTTATTATCGCACTTCAATTTTGAAGTCATAATTCACAATATTTCATTCCACATTTTTAGCAAGTTTCTTGAAGATTATTTGGACCACCACAAGCGTTTACTCCATGTACACTTTCTTCGTTATGTCTTCATGCCTTGACGGATACTCTCGGTTATTAACTAAACTTCTCGGATAGGGTACTCGTACGATAATCTATTTTCAAGATTCATTTAGCGCATAAATTTATGCTTCACCATTCAATGTGTTTTGGATGAAATTGTTCAATATCAATTAGCTGATATGCAAATTTTGCACAGCCCAAGACGCCATGATCTCCTTGATGAGTTGATGTTACATTTGGGTGGGCGCTTTATAATGTTCAAATTCAAGCTCAAGCTCCAATTAATTCCATTACACTTGAGGTAAGAAATACTTCCAAAGGGGTCAAATAAGTGTTTTATTTAAAAGAGCGTACATAATTACACAAACCCTTTCATTCAGCTAAAAGTACAAAATCGTTAGTGGTCATAAACAATGTCCGAGTGAATATGACACAAAACCTTCTTTTTTCATTCCCAAACAAAGAATTTATGTTTTTTAGGTTGACGTATAAATAACGCCTAAAAGAAATAATGGATGTTGCATTTCTTATGTTCATAAAGAGAAGTAAATGTTCTTGCTTTTCAAGATTTACCGAGAGACATTTCAAGGTTTACCGAGAGACATTGCTGTAGAGATTTATAATGATATTAGTCCTTAAATGCTACTCTTTGTTCTTCATTGTATGCAGGATAAGAAAAAATCAAATGTGGAATGATTTGATGAGAAGTTCTTGATACTTGTCCAATATAAGTACTTTCCTTCTTAATTAGAAGTTCTTGGATATTAATAGTAAGTTATAAATTAATGCTAAATGTTTAAACCAACACCCCCCCCCCCCCCCGCGGCCTAGACCTTGATTTTGATTAAAGCTTAAACTATGTTAAACACAAATTCTCTAATGTACATCTCAGAAGGGTTGGATCATGAATAACTACATTTCCAGATTTGCAGTTCTCCTTATCTTGTGGATGACATTGGATTTTGGTAATTTGATATGACCAACTACACACATGGAGTTATTCTCATGAGTGTCAAATTAATTTTTTGACGAACTAAATGCTTGAATTGTATGATTCTTTGAATTATTTACTTGCATATCTTAGTCGCTATAAATACCTAGCTTCCTTTGAAGGAAATTTCACCATCCAACAGTTTCCACTAGTTGTCCTTGTCCCTCTAAGCCTCCTTAAGATCTCTTAGCCATGGTTAGATCAAAAGTTAAGCTTGCATACATCAGAGATGATTCCGCTAGGAGAGCTTCGTATAGGAAAAGATCGAAACGGATGATGAAGAAGGTGAGTGAGCTTAGCACACTATGTGATGTTCAATCATGTGCTATTATTTACGGTCCTTACTCCTTACTCGCCTCAACTCGAGGTTTGGCCCTCGCCTGAAGGAGCTCGGGAGGTATTGGAAGGGTTAAGGGGAATGCCCGGGTATTAGCAAGGTCTACGGATGGAGACTCAAGAGAGCTTTACCACGGAAAGGATTAAGAAAGCGGAAGATGGACTGTAGAAACTCCAAATGGAAAATCGCCACAAGGAGATCTCTCGTATTATGTTTAAATGGTTAAGTGGCGAGGGCCCTTCGAGTAACCCAAATGTGTTGGACTTGATGGACATGGTGACCATTGCGGAAGAAAAAATACGGGAAATCGCTTCGGCGATTGAGCAACTGAAACAGGAGAATCTGCAAAGCGGTGAAGAAAAGACCGATGGGGTGCAGAAAGGAAATCCTCATCCAGATGTGTGAAAATATTGGGGGAGAAACCTTGTTCAGATAGTAGAAAAGGAAGATGGCGTTAAGGCACTTTCCATTTTCCCGCTAGCAAGTTCATTTAGTTTCCATTCCTCCCCCTACTTCTCATCTGTGTTTCCTTCTTTTTTTTTTCCCCTTTTTCTTAGAATTAGCATTACAAGCTAAAGTTTTGTATCTGCTCTGTTCCAAAATATTACTTGTAATGCCTTCATAGATGTTGTCCACAGCCGTATTTTGTTACTCATGAAGAACGTACAATTGTTTATTTCACCAAAACCAACGTAATTGATTGTAACTACGTCCTTCAATTAATTAAGTGCTCATGTATTCTAATTCCAGTTAGCAATTTTAAACTCCTAGATGGTTTGCCATGAATTTAATTGTTTGATAGTTCGAGATATGGGCTATCATTTGTTTTACTTCTATGAGTGTGTCTTGGTTTTTATTTGTTTGGTGTGGCTCGGGTAATGGAGTAATATTTTTGGTTGCTGAACTTTTAACCTACTGACAACGCGTTTAACAAGTTATTTCATCTACTTTATTACCGCACTTTGGTTTTGCCGTCATAATTCACATTATAATTCCACATTATTTGCAAGTTTCTTGAAGATTGTTTGGACCACCACAAGTGTTTTCCATGTCCACTTTACTCGTTATGTGTTCATGCCTTATGACGGATACTAGTGACGTATTCACTTTTCAAGATTCATTTCGTGCAGGTAATGATGATTTTTAGTTTCATTTTTCAATGTATTTTGGATGAAATTGTTCAATATCAATTAGCTGATATGCAAATTTTGCACAGCCCAAGACACCATCATCTCCTTGATGAGTTGATGTTACTTTTGGGTGGGCGCTTTACAATGTCCAAATTCGAGCTCAAGCTCCTGTTAATTCCAGTAGACTTGAGGTAAGAATCTCCGGAAAATACTCCCATAGGTGTTAAATAATTGCTTTACTTAAAAGAACACACATAATAAGACAAATTCTTTCATTCAGCTAAAAGTACAAAAAAATTAGTGGCCATAAACAATGTCCAAGTGACTATGACACAAATCCTTCCTTTTTATTTCCAAACAATTAATTTTTAGTGTTTAGGTTGTCATTTTTAGAATAACCCCTAAAAGGAATGATGTACATTCCTTTGCTTATGTTCACAAAGAGAAGCAGATTTTCTTGCTTTTCAAGATTTACCGAGAGACGTTGCAGTAGATATTCATAATGATATTTATCGTCCTGCAGATGTAGACCATAGTGTTAAAAATAAAATAAAAGATGTCTAATTTAAGGTAAGAATGATATCGTTTTGTAATTAAAGAACTTCGAGATCAAGTCCATTACATAGTAGTTTTGCCTTTTATTAAATAAATTGAATCCGTTCAATATTAATATTATTCTAGTATATCAATTCCTTCGAAACTTGGTGGTTCAAGTTTGGTGCAAATGAATTGCTCGACTCTCCGGTTAAATTGGCTGTGTTGTGTACCTTAGAGCCCTTTCAATCTTGGGGTGATGATGACTAGTTTGATCAGCAATGCTTCCTCTCTCTGCTAGGGTTCTGTCCGGATACGTTCCTGTTCTTCGCTCTATTCTGGCTTTCAGAAGATTTGCTATTTCTTTCTCAATAAAACGTCTTGTTGGTGGAGCGAAAATAAAGAATTCACTAACAGTGAAATGTCTTTACCCTGCACTTACTGACCGACATTTCAATAAAAGTTATAAATTACCTGAATTTTTTGGGGAAATTCAGTTAGTTCCAATTTGATTTTTATACTTTTTTATTTAACACCTGTCAGTTTCAGGTAGTCTTAGACTCTTAATAGCTGCCATTAATTTAAAATGCATTTTCAATGCTCAAATGTCATCTATTAACAGCGGAGATTACTTAATCTTCGGCCATTTTTCACTCTAATGTGTGTCTGTGTGTGTATGCTCACGGACAGTCATGTAACAATCCTATCTTTCTCTCGATCGGCAATTCTAATTACGCCTCTACCTTTTAACAAAATTAGGTTTGGAGACTACCATCAAATCTTGCATATTTAGCAATGTATGCCTAGTGGAATTCAGTAATTTGAGGTTTTGTTTTCCTTTTTTTGAAAAATGAAATTCTGAAGCTTATATAAATGTATTTTTCAATTATGAATCTGCAGGAAATATCATGTTTTCTTTTGTTTTCCCCCAATCAGGTAGGAGTAGTAGTTTATGTTTGTAAGGTTTTAGGCCTTGATGATTGCATTTAAACATGTAATGATTCAAACTTCTGTTTAATGGGTGATATATGGGAAATATTATCAAACCATGTGTCGTACTAAGCACATTTTTCAGATAATCATTTTATGGAGTGCTTTGTCGTTGGGTGATAAATCATGCAATGTACTCGGCATGAGCAAAGATGTTTGCTTTTATAGACTTTGATGTTGGAGTTCATGTTGGTCATATGCGTCCAAGTTAGCATCTACGTCTAGAAAATCTAACAGAGTGAGCAGGTCCGTTCATTTCATGATTAATAACCCAATGTTGTATTGTATCGAAAACAAAGTATGTTGCACAATATGAAAAATTTGGGAAAGTATGTTTCAAATTCAGATTTTTTCCCTGTGAGTTCATTAAAGTTAATATTAAAAGGGCTTTGCCTTTGGTCTCATGTCTTCAATGTGTGTTGAATGTGTTCTTTTCTACTTCATAGTAAGTTAGTAACTGTGTTTTATTTGCATTATTGGCTTCATTCTCACAGTTAGGCATGCCACATGTATAGTTGGTTCATGCATGTGTTTGAGATGTTCTACACGATGAAACGATTTTAGTGAAGTGTGACAATGAGAGGCAGTAACTTCATTCTTTTTCCTTTTTTGGTGCTAAAACAAGGAATATACTTGTGTTTCAACTTAAAGACATGATTCGTAGGCTCGTAGCTTCTTTTTTTGGGGTAATTTTTTTGGAGGTATGTGTACAATTTACTATCATTGTTTGTTTCTGACTTTCTTTATTGTCAAATATTAAGCTCTTTACTAGGTTGCAATCTAAATGGTTAGCATTTAGAATTTTATAATTACTCCGTGTTTTCATATGTTGCTGTTTTGCTTTCTGGAAGGGTACGGTGGTTCATAGGGCGTGGAGATTATCTTGCCATATGTGAGACATTTGTTTTGCTTTAAAGAGCTTTGAATTTCCTATACTTTTAGTTCTATTTGAAACAAAGATTTACGATGTCTGTTTCATTTTTGTTTTAAGATTGAACACATGTTCAAGTCTTTCAATCTGTTATTGTTTTTTTCTATAACAAGAAAATAACATTAAAATTTGAGAGCTTAAGTATATAATCACATTCTTGGTAACTTTAACTCGTGCTTATGCGTAGCTTAATAACTGTGTCCTTCCATTGCTTTTGGTAGAATAACTGAGTTGAGTAAATGGTTATGATTAAACGAACTCAACATTTGAATGCATTATAATTAAACGAACTTTTCATACGCTCTTTGTTTGAGCTTCTGTTAGATAATGAGTTTCGCATTATGTATATTATGGCAGTGGCATTCAATAGTATCCCTTCTTTTCGGTTTGCCTATTTTAAACTACTGTTGGAAGCAAAGTGAATGCATTTATATGTTTACAATCAATTTATTAGAGTTTTTACATTGTTCTGATGACGGCTAAAACTGATTTTATGTGCTTTTAATCGGTAGAACTACAATTGTGCTTTAGGAAAAATAAAATAAAATACTCCGTCTCTCTATAAGTTTATGATTAGCCTGAAACACAACTGATGAGACTTCATAAGCCTATCATCCGAATGGAATTCACCTCCTCATTGACCTGGAATGACCAAGGAATAATTTGGCGATCATAATGATCAGCTACAAACCACAAATACCGTACAAACGTGCGAATTAGTTGTATCTTCGTTAATTTTATTGTATCTTAAATTTTTTTCTTGTACCTTAGTAATACCCCATTATATCTTATTATATTTTTGTTGTATTTTCGCATCTTCGGTAGTTTTTGTATATTTACGAACGTGTTATATCTTAGTATACTTTTGTTGTATCTTAGTTGATTTTCTTAAAAAATTTCGTGTTTGGAATTTTTATTTTACAAAATACAGACATATAGCTAACATACAACAAAAATGTACTAAGAAACAACTGGTTCGTATAGTTTGTACGAAAATGTAGTTTGTAGCGAATAAGCCCCTATATATATGAGTCTATTCTGCTACAAACCACAAATATCGTACAAACATGCGAATCAGTTATATCATAGTGTATTTTTGTTGTATCTTAGTCATATTTTTGTTGTATTGTACAAAATAACTAAGATACGGACATACAACAAAAATGTAATAAGATACAAAAAAAAAAAAATTAAGATACAACAAAATTAACGAAGATACAACAAAAATATACTAAGATACAACGGGTTCGCACGTTTGTATGATATTTGTGGTTTGTAGCTGATCATTTTCCTATATATATATTATATATATATATATATATATATATATACACCGAGAATAAAAAAACAAGGTAAGATTGATGTCAAAGTGTATTAATGATGATTTTGTTATGACCATAAAATGTGTTTTTCATTCTTTACTCTGACCAAGGAATTAAACTAGTTGGGAAAGGAAGAAAGAATATTCAGATACAAAGGAAGATTACAAAAAGTTATCATACACATATATGCGATGTAAATACTGATCATACTATACTCTCTTTTCATTTGTGTTTAATGGATCAGGTCTGTTTGATTTGATCTGAATCAATGTTCCCTCCGGCAAATATTGGAATGGTCAATATGCACAAGGGGAATGGTATTTTTGTATACTAGATCATAATAAATGGATGAGCTTTCCGGGGTTTGTCTTTGGAAGATTTATCTAGAAATTGAAAAGCTGCTATACAATAATTTGTGTGTTTTTGCCTTTATTGCTTTGTTGGCTTTTTGGCTGACTTCTTATCTGCTTTCTTTGTAATCTCTTTCTCTAATAATGATATTCTTCTTTTATCAAAAAATAAATAAATGGATATGCGATTCTTGATTAAATTCATTGCCAGATTCTGACTTTCCTTTCCAAGCAAGACGAAAAACATGGTGATATTTCTTGATTAAAGTCTATTTATATGGTTGTTGGCCAGTTTGGTTTGACGTAGCTGATTAGAACTTAATTGACCTGAGTTTGTGTTGGCTTGCCAAACAGATGAACTACCCATTATTTGTAAATGGAATTTTTTGAATTTGGAGAGTTTGCCTATACCATTTTGATTCATTTCTTCAAATTTGATCGGCCTATCCTTTGAGGACTGAAATTAGAAGAAATCTTGTTGCATGCGAAGAAGATGAAGTAATCAGGCTCAAAGATGTCCTGAAAGGGGTCAAAATTATTGAAAACATACATGATATGATTCAGGAACAGTTTGATCCTCCATTCAGAATCACCTTAGGCTAGAATTGTATTCTTCATTAAAGTTCATTCAGACTCCCTTGAGCCTTTTACTTGTTCTTTCCATTGTTTTGGAGAAGTGTGGTCTTACTGATAATAATTTTGTCAAGGTGTTGAATTTTTTATATAGCGGCATAATTGCTTTGTAAGCCTTCGAAGGGTTGAAGTGAAAAGATGGTTTAAACTTTTGGCGTAGTTAGAAGGATTCCTCTTTCTTTTGTTCTTCTCTCGGAGGTGGTTCCTTGAAGAGGCTAGCTAATCTATCGTCGAGTTTAACATGTACGTTGTCTTGTTTCTCCAACTTTTATAGTCGTCATGGTCATCTTTCATTCTATGTTTGCTTTTGATGCTCTGCAATTGACTCGCTTACGTTGGCATGAATCTTCGGGTTACTCACCATTTTATCCGTCCAAATGACTTGTTTTGAGTTCAAAAGGGGCATCAATACTTTTTGTGAAGTTTTGTTTTGTTTTTGTTTTTGTTTTTTATTTTGATTTTGATTTTGGTCAGAAGAGGCTCCAAATACTTTTTTGTGAATTTTGGGTGTGTTCACCCATTACATGTTTGTCGGTTTGGTGGTTGGAGGATTGGGAGGAGGGGTACTGGGTTCTCTCAGTTTTCTTTTGCCTCAATCATAACTGGGTTCTCTATTTCCTTTTGCAACATTGGGTTCTTTTAGTTAGGGCTTTGTTAGGGAAGAAGATGCCACGTCGGTTGAGGTGGGGATAGAGATGGCGTTTGGGGGTTCGGATTTGGTGGTGGGTGAGGAGAGTAGGATCGCGGTGGGAGGATGGTGGTGAAGCTTCCACTCGCCGCTGCTCCATGTCTCGGTCGGGCTTTGTTGGGGGACGAATGTGCTACTGGTAAGTGGTCCGTATGGAAGGAAGAAGGGGGGGTAGGGTGGGGTGTGGGCTCAGTTTGCATTAAAGGCTGCAATTTAACCTTAAAAGTTAAAGTGGTATTTGGGTAAATTTATACTTTTAAAAGGATACAACGGTAAATTGGATAGAAAACAAAAACAAACACAAAATACAAATGAAAACAAAACATATGAAAAAATCGACCATCTAAACTCACCATTTGTTTTGTTTTTGTTTGAATTTGTTTTTGTTTTGTTTTGTTATTGTTATTGTTTTTTGTTGGGTTTTTGGTATTTTCTTACATTTTCTGGCATTCTCAACGATCAAGAGAGATAATCATAAAATCACCACTTCACAAATTTTCATGCTTAAAAGGTTGATTTGAAGCACGTAGATTGTAAATGTAATGCTGATGAGTGATCACAAGATAAATTTGTGCAATTCTTTTATGCAAATTGTGTAGGAAAGGAACTCTGCTCTGAGGGGATTTCCGGATATGTTGATGTTGCCTATTCGCATATTTTTGCGTTGCTAGTGGCAGATATTGCATGGTTGATACCGTGACATACTCGTCTGAGCTTTTGAAGATTTTACACGTCTTTTCCACAAAGTGAGGTTTTCAATGTCACATGTATTTGGCTCAGTGTGGAAAAGCCTTAGGTCAGTCTACCTAATTAGAAATATAAATCATTTGACAATTAACAATCGGCCCTAATTAGGGATATAAATTTAGTATATTTATACAAAAGCAGAAGTAATTTACGAAACCTCGGCTAGTTTTGATAGTATGATACATAACTAATTAAGCAGTTTTTGTTTTTGTATTCATACCCTTCTATGATAGAGTAGAGCCAATGAAGTTTTGGTAGCAGTTGTCTCATTATTTTCGTATTTTGGTTAGATATAATCCAAGACATGACTCAACTTTCATTTCGTCTTGGCGACCAATGCACTATTTTTGAGCCTGGAGGCTCATTGAAACTTACATCGAGGCTCGAGTACCTTGCCTCTTTAGAAGGGAAGCAGGGGTGGGAGCTAAATTCTGGACAAAGAAATAGAGGGAGAAGAACAGAAAATGTATCCTTGCAAGAGATTGGTAGAAACGCTATTCAAAACTCAACTTTGTTTTGTATATTTTAAATCCATCACATTTGTAAACACAGTCTAGCCTACCAACTTAGAAAAGGCTCCTAGCTAACTACCTCCCTCTAACAAAGAAATATCTCTAATGTCCATTGAATTGGACTGATATTTCTCTTTCTTCCATAGATTCAAAATTGAACTCCGTTATAATGTGGCTCTTTCAAGCTTTTTCCTTCTTCTTTTTTTCCTTTTTTTTTTTTTTTAAGAACCGGAACGGCACCCGACAGGAATGAAGACACGAATTTATTAATGATATAAAAGACTGGTACAAGGAGGGGGGCTATTAAGTGACTCACTCGATATAGCTTGACCAAAATAAAGAAATAAAAGACATCAATTATCATTTTCGATAGTGAAATGGGCCATAGGAATCTTGAGCAAGAGTAACTCGAACATCTATAGGAAGATCCACCTCATGTAGGAATTTATGACTTGTCTAAGTGGCCTGAGCAAAAGCGACAAGTCTATATGCAGGTTCGTTGGCTTCCCTGAAAACATGTAGAACTTTGTAGTTGCCCAGCATGTCAGTATATTCTCTAACATCATAAACATATTTCCAAGGAACAAGAATCAGTTGTTGAAGAATTTGAGTGGAAGCTTTTGAGTCACTTTCAATTCTGACCTCATCTAAGCACAACTCCCTACACAGGGTGAGACCGTCCTTCAAAACGAGTTCAGCAATCATATTGGAGCCTTGACCATAGAAGTTTGCAAAAGCAGTGATGAAGTTACCCTTACCATATCTGAGAAGGGGGGGGGGG